>BHFT01050455.1:0-48445 GCA_004320025.1 Laticauda laticaudata | reverse complement strand
AACAACGGATGGAACATTTTTCTCGTCCGCTGTGTCCTTTTTACAAATGTTTTGCATCCGTCAGCCAGTGTGACAGGACCTTTAAAGTGTTTAAAGAACATCAAAATGAAAATCGGCAGCCTCGTCTTTTTGATTAAATACAGATGGATATGAAAGACCAGGTTATACCTAAATTGCACGTAAGATAAATCCAGCCAGTATGTTGATAAATTGCCTATATATCTCCTCCCCAATATATTCCACATCCTTTTTCTTTCATTCTCTTCTTTCTCTGTACTAAAAGAGGTGTACTTAGAATTTTGAAACCCATGTAAATGGCTGCTCCTGCATCTGCATTTGATCTGGCATCTGGACTTTGTTCCTTCATCTGCTATTTCAGCGATAGCTCATAACATATTTTTCTGGAATAGATCACACTGAGAAGATATCTGGGAATAAGATGCAAATTACATTAATGAAAATACTGGGTAAGAATGATTTAACCCCAACATTATTTAAAAAGCAATTATTTAAATAGTTTTCACCTCTTTGATAATCTCATTCAGACACCATTGTGCTTACTGAAGGTTTCGCAACTTAAAAAGCAATAACGTTGCAGAGTTACATCTTTTCAACTTGAAAAATGGATATGGTGAGCTATTTCAGTAAGGTTAGCATGTCAACATTTCTTCCATGTAAAGATTCTGATGAAATAAAAAGTTGTAAGTGCAAATAAAACTTTCCTTGGGGCTACTCCATTTCAAGCAAATATATCTACAAAGATGAGAGGGTCAATCTATTCTCCAAGGCACCAAAAAGCAAGAAAAAGAAACAATGGATGGAAACTAACCAAGGAGGCAATAGCTCATAACATTAGTTCTAATATAATAGTTAGAAATAAGGATAAATTTCCAAATGGTGAGAGCAATGAACTAATGAAATAGCTTGCCTTCTGAAGTTGTGGGTGCTCCATCACTGAAGGCTTTTCAAAAGATACTGGACAACCATTTATCTGAATATAGAGTCTAAATCAGGGGTTAGACTAGATGACCTACAAGGTGCCTTCCAACTCTATTATCATTATTCTATGTTCTATATTCTGTTAAGCTTACTAGCTGTGTAGAAGAAATACCTCCAATTCCTCCATTTAATCAATGTTGTGACAAGATGCTTGTAGGCTTTTGGGTTTGATACTTATTCACAAATTGTCTGCAGATTTTTTTTTTCCTTGCAAAATAAAACTTTTCAGAAATGATTGCTGAACCTATGCGTTGGAGTGGAGGTGGGAAGGGAGGGAAGAGAGGGAGCAATTGAAACTGGAGCAATTCCCCATTGGAAACCAAGGACTTTGCTTTCCTTACTGCAGATGGATTCACGTTATCTTAAACATCTTCAAGTAATAAATAATACTTTTGGAAATTTGAGATTTCAGTTGTTTTGAAGGATTGATAGGGGAGCAAATGATACCATGTACTTTCTCCTGGCTTGTCCTGGATGCCTCTAGATGGCACCAGAATCTTAAACTGATTCTTAAAATCCTTTGAGTACACTGTAACTTTGAAGACTTTGAGCAGAGTAAACTCTCATCCCAACTGACCAGCTCTTTTCCTGTCCCAAGCTCCTCTATAACCAAATAAAGGAACACAGGGATTACCTTGGGGAAGGTATTAAGGGCAGATTTGCAGAAAAAATACAAAATCCTAAGAGAGATGCCTGAGAAGGAAACTCAAAATTGCCCTGTCTTGATTTTTAGTATAAGATGGGACAGAGAGAAATCTGAACAGGCTTTCAGACTTCTGTTATTCTGTAGAATAAATAAAGAATCACGGGCAAACCTGGAATCTCTACCAAGTCTATTTCTGGATGGGTTTATCATAAAGAGTTGGCATCACTCAAAAGATGATTATTTTTCCAGCTCTTGCTTATTTTCTTGCAATTTTATTTTGTTCTCAGTTTTCAGATTGTGAGTTATGTGGTTAAAATATATTAATTACCAATCAATTGAAATTACTGCTTCGCTTTTTAACCAGCAGTTTCTAGCTACTAAGCTCCTTCCAAAATCTAAGCATGGGAAAGTTCTCTTTCTTCTCCTCCTCTTTCTTTGTCCCACCCCCCATTACAATGTCAATGTTAAAAATAACCAGGTGATTTGTTGCCTCTGTGTGTAGTAGCAGCTTGTCTGTTGGAGTAATTTGGAGATTAGGTGATCATTAGAGAAGTGCAGCTCCCCCTGTGATGCTTCTTTGATTTGTTCTTGGCTTTGAGCTTAAAGTCCATGTCACACTGCACCAACAGATGGAAAGAGGATGTAAAATGGAGAGAAACACTTGCCATCCATTGGTTAACTCCATTGTGTTAACGCGGATTCAATCCGATTCTGTATCTCACTGCCTCCGTTTTTTCATCCTCGTCTTCCACCAAGCATCCGTCGACTGAGGTTTCCATCCGCTCAAAAAGTTTGAGCTGCTCCAAGACTTTTGAGCGGAAAATGTAGTCCAACGTGTCTGTTACTGCATCGTCGCGTCACCCGTTATGCATCCGCTTAAATCTGCCAGGCATTCTCGCGTGCATCCGCACAACTCACAATCCGCTCCAGCAGCAAGACTGGTAGGCGAACAGGTGAGGAAGTGAAACGGACACGATTATCGAGAGCCGTGTCGGCAGCCGTTCTGGTTATGTAGCCATGGACGAGAGAAAGGGAGTGTAACAGTGGATCGCAGCCTTGCTATACAAAGCATTTATCAAGATTGGAAAAAACGTTCTCTAGGAGGGGACCTATTTACGGAATATTAAGCGGATGTTAGAGGATGCTAAGGATGCAAAAGGACACATAGTGGAAATAAACCAATATTGCCTATAAAAAGGGGAGCAACTGCACCTGGGATCTCAACTTCAGTCAGCAGCCCTGCTGTGCACACCTCTGCAGACCTCATGCTGGACTCTTGCTCTTCACAGCATGCCCATTGATAGTCCACCATCGGATCGAAAAACACTCCTTTTGGTTAGCCACTATACGTTTCGCAACAGTGCGAAGCCATCTACAGGAGCTCTTTCAACTGTCTACGTGAGAGAAAGGAGGTGCGCAAGAAGTGTCTGGGTCCGAAGATGGATCTGGGAAAAAGCAAAAGTATGGATTGTCAACAAGCTGAGGTGGAGGCTCAGAAGGATAGACACTCGTTGCCATTCCAGAAACTTCATTAGAGGATGCCTCCAGAATGTTTGTGATGAAGTTGGTGGAGTGGCTGAGACCCAGGTTTGACCAAGGCAAGAACACACTTCTGGCCGAGCCTGGACCGCTGGGCTCAAGGTGGCGACTAACTCTGCACCACCTGAAGCTCAGGGACCACTAGAGGAGCATCAGTACGGCTGGACGGGTGCCACACAACACCATCAGTCTGTGGTCAGAGAAGTGGCTGCAGGCACATCGAGAATATACCTGGAGGAGCTCCTCAGTGCCTCCTCCACTGACGAAGGTTGGAGAAAGTTGCAGAGCAGTGGTATCAGAGGTGGAACTTACCCCACACCATGGAGCCATATATGGGAAGTACGTGGCCTGCAAAGCCGCCAAGCCAATTCTGGGGTCCACTTATTTGCTAACTTGACAAATGGGCTTCTTCAGCATGCAATGGCTCTTTCGTCATGCGTCGATGCTGACTACAAGTTCATGTACATCAAGCTTCAGGCAACAGGGTCAGCTTCAGATGCCCCGAGGTATACCAACAGTCTCAAGAGGGGCTGGAATGCAACCTCATACAATGGCTTCCCAGATTCCAGACCGCCCTGGTCCACGACATGCAAGATGTGCCCGACTTCACGTGGCGGGAACAGAAATTCTTACTCCCTCAGAACGCTACCTTCATTGAAGCCCCTACACCTCGCAGACTCCCACCTCATTGAAGACGAGGACCTTCAACTACGCAGCTGTCCAGGGCAAGGCTGGGTGGTGAGAGAACGCCTTTGGCATCCCTGGCGTTTCAAGAGGTACTTCTCACCACCAATGCAGCATCGCCCACAGACCGTGAGGAGCATCGTTGGAAGGCTTGCTGGCATTCCTGCACACATATTCTCATGCGCACGGAGCGCTAACCCAGTCTTTGCAGAACAGGCTTGTGAGACCCTCAAACGCAAGGGCAATGGGGACATGGGCCTGGTGAATGGAGCAAGGGGTGAAACCTGATAGACACTAAAGGGTGTGCAGGCCTTCAACAAGAGCTCTAACATGAGGATGAAGCACCGCAACCTATGAGACAACTGTGGCACTTCCCCAGCTGGGACAGCAGTGGAGTGCAAGCAGGATGATTAGTATGCTTCAATGGATGCTTCCTTCAGCCTGTCTCAATCACACTGAATCGAGATTGGGCCATGTATGTTGAGTGGCCCTTACAATAAACAGGGCATTTATAAAGAGTTGTGTTTATGTTGACATGTGTGGATGAATATTACATTATTTTTTGAAGAATAAAGGGCCATAGTGTGGCACCTGGGGAGGGGGACCATAACGTCCCCACTGATGCTTGCACTGGAGGTTTATCTATTCCCACAGCTATTACCCATCCACAAAGGTATCCCTGCCCATCCACAGCTATTACCGCATCCCCAAAGGTATCTCTGCCCATCCTCAGCTATTACCATCCCAAAGAGTATACCCTCTGCACCATGCCCACAGCTTCCTTTACCATCCCACAAGGCATGGCAATGCTGTACCATTTCAAAAATTTCGCAACCAAGACTTTATTGAACAAAAATCAATGAAGCAAGTTGTGTGAAAGCAAAGAAAATCTTTATTAATAACAAGGCTGTAAAAAGAAAATTACCCAAGTCAAGTGTCCAAGCAAAAAAAAGTCAACAGGTAGCACCCCAGGGGCCAGTCTCTGGCACTTTCTTGGTCACTTGGAGCGTGCCCAGTCTCAAGGGGTGAAGGGTCCAGGTGTTGTGGAGGTGGCTGCTGCTGGAGTGCTGGTCTGGAAGCGCCACTGGGTGTGCCTGGTCCTGAAGGACAACAGGGACGGTGTGAGGAAGCTCTTCAGAAGAGCTGGCTCAGGCCCCGTTGATGTTGAGAAGCCCCTTTCCGTCATTGACATGGTATCAGCCCCAATACCGATGACAATGTACTGAGGCCGGGGCTTGGGCTGTGGGGTGGCAGGAAGGAAGCAGTGTAGTGGGCGCTGTCTGGGTCTGCAAGCTGGGGAGGACCTGCAATCGGCTGGCATTGTGGCCGTGGGTGGCCTCCGGTGGCAAATTGTGCATCGGATGGCATCAAGTGGCACCGGTGGCGTTCCCCGATTGTACCTTGCCTGGACAGGGAAGGCTGCTGTGTGCTGGACTCCTGGTAGCTGTAGCCTTGGTAGAGGTAAGGCGCCCGTGGAAAGCCTTGGAAGGCAGTGAGCATCACCCTGGGGTGGAGGCAGCAGGCCCTCGGACTGGTGTGGGAGCAGGTTGCATCTTGGTCTGGAGGGTTTGAAAAAGATCTGGTGATCCTGTCCTTCACAACCTTGGTAGCTGGGGTTCGCCTGTTCATGGGGGTCTGGTTGAAATAGGTGAGAAGCGCTTGTGTTGGAGGATGGGGCGTTGTGTCGTACCAGCTGAGAGAGGAGATCTACGCTGCTTCCTGTGGTGTCTCTTATTTCCAGGAGGGACAGGGTGTGGCTCTGCCCCTCCAGTTTGCCCTCTGCCTTTCTGTGGAGAGTGGAGCTGGGGAATGGAACAGGTTGGGCTGTGATGGAAATGCGGTCAGGGGGTTCAACGCGCTCTGCCGCGTGGGTTAGCGTGCAGCTGTCTGGGCGGGGTCTCCTTACGTGGCACGCTTCCACACAGATACCTTTGCTGGACACAGGAGCTGACTCTCTTGCCAGAAGAGGACTGGCTCTCGAGCAAGGCTGACACTGAGAGAAAGCTTTGTGATGAGGGGCGCCTCCTCAAGTGGCGGATCTCATCCTCCAGGAAGCCTGCACCTGGCCATCACGTAGGTCTCTCAGTCGCGTCAGCTGTTCAACGTGGCCAGATTCTGGAGGTGCAGCTTCCGTGCTACCAGGTATGCTTGTGCTTCCTCCACTGAGGCAAGCCTCCAAAGTGTAGCCCAGGCTCTCTTGCCTTCTCTCCCTCTCATCAGCCTGCTTCTTTTTCGGTGTTGGGAGTAGACCTGTTTGTCCCTTCCGCCATGGATACCTCGTTCTCTGTCAGCCACTCCAACGCACCTCCTCCTTCATATTCCTTCTTCTATGTATTCTATTGGCCTCCTCTCTCCGTTTCACGGCGTTATGCCTCTTCCTCCCTTGGCGATATGGGCCCTCATCAGAGGAGCTTCGGGGTTGGTAGGGCTGCCTCCCCTACCACCACCCCACCATGCAGCAGCAACAACGAGTAGCAGTCACCAGCAGCACAGCCAAAGGCAGCACCGGACAGGAGCACCAGCAGCGACACACACGAGGAGGCACCAGCAGGACCCAGCAGGACCAGGAGCAGCGCCCAGCAGAGTAAGCACCAGCAGGACCAGCAGCACCAGGAGCAGCAGGCCAAAGCCAAGAGTAAAGCCCCAGCAGAAAGCATCAAGCATCCAGGAGCAGTGCCAGCAGAGTAACGCACACATTGTGCAGATGCACAGCCCACACGTAGAAGCAAGCATCAGTAGGAAAGCACCACCATCTCAGAAGCAGCATCAGGCAGAAGCTCAGCAACCGGAAGATCGAGGCCCCGCCAGCAGAAGCCCCAGCAGGAACAGAGTCAGGAGCCAAGGTGGGAGGGTGGCCCTGTCCTCTTGGCAAGGGCTGGCAGCAGATTGCAGAGGCTTTCCGTTTCTTCCCATGGTGTTGTGTTGCTGGCTGGCCAGTTGGCATGGCTGCTGGCTAGAGAGCTGTGCTGGAAGCAGATCTTTCCTCTGAATGGTGACTCTGGCTTGGGAGCTGCTTCCCTTTATATCCGTGGGAGGCCTGACGCAATGCATGCCTCCTCCCGCATGCGGCAGGTGAAACGCTAGTGCATCCGCTAGGCATCCGCTAGGCTTCCCTCTGCATCACTTCATCCACTTGGGCTATCACGCTGTGCATCCGCTTCATCTCGCTCGGTTTCCCTCTGCCATCCGCTCTTTCATTCCACATCGCTTTGCTGTGCTCCCCCCGGAAGCCTTCGGATGTGCCATCCGCTCCCCATCCTTTCTCCCATCTGTAAGCTTCCGTGAAGCATCCGCTTTTCCATCCGCCCTACATCCTCCCCCCATCCGTTTCCTTCCGTGTGTTCCACCTCTGATTATGCAAATTTTTTTTGAGAGCGGATAACAATGGATGGAACATTTTTCTTGTCCGCTGTGTCCTTTTTACAAACATTTTGCATCCGTCAGCCAGTGTGACAGGTCCTTTAATATGTTGCTGTCTTTTGTGGCATTATTATTATGTTTCCTATTTACATGTAAGAATGTATTAGCTCCATTAGGTAGAGCAGACCAGGAAGTCAATTCCACAGGTAGGCTACAATTACTTTTATTAAGATTGTCTAAAATTACTTTTACTGAGTTAGGATGTAGTGATAGAATTTCGCAAGTCTTCCTCCTCCTCCTCCTCCTCCCAGTTTAGTGAATTGGAGAGGTATCTGTATGAACTGCTTCTGAATATTATCTTGTTCTGGACTTTAAAAATGATTCCATTCCTTATGCCTTGGTAATGGTTCCTGCAGACGGTATCTCCATCAAAGTCATCTTCCTTACTCTTACGGAAAGTGTATTGAGGCAGAAAGCAACAAATTGCTTTCATTTCTGAGCTTAAATAAGTGACAAGGACTCAATGACATGCCACAATGTTTTGAGTGGCATAGCAGCATTCACCAACACCTCACAACAAATATTATCAAAGCATACCCTATTCTTGTATGTTTTTCAGAGCCTGCAGTGGCTGCGCAAAAATAGGGCATGTTCTCGTACACCCTCCAGTCCCTCCAAAGGTCCTCCTGAGGGGGGTTATGCTGTCACGTGGCCTGGATCCTCTGAAAAATATGTTTAACACATATTATATATTCTTATTCTTATTCTTATTCTTATTCTTATTCTTATTCTTATTCTTCTTATTATTATTATTATTATTTCTTCATATGAGGGTGTCATACTTGATCGCGTCACATGATGTACCATGATGTATCATGATGTTTTTTGCCTTTGCAGAGCCTGGGTAGGCGTGCCCTGCATGTGATACATCCGGCCCACAAGCCACCATTTTGACAGGCCTGATATAAGACATAGCACCTACTCATTTTGGCTGGTGGTAGTTCCATTCTTGAAATTGTATCCTTATCCAGTCCTTCTGATTATCTGGCTGAAGAGATTCAGATCTATGCAGATGAGCAGTCGGGACAGTGCATCATCTTGGTATATGTGGCATTTCTGTGAGCTGTCTTGAGTTGACTTCCAGTGTTGTCTTCCACAGTTCCATTGAGTTCTTGAGGAAGGTCCTTAGTGTCCTGTTGACTTTCACTGATCCATGTGTGTGCCTTTGAGTCATAAATTTTCTATAGTTAATCTAGGCTATATTCAGATTGTATTGAGTCTTGGGTGACTAATTTATATATGAGCAATTGGTGTTTGAAGCATCTAATGCTGTTCCCAATGCCCTTCTCAGCTGTTCCATGTACTGGCCTATATACTAGTCCCATAGTTTGGCCACTATCACTGTCACTGTCACTGTCACTGTCACTATCACTGTCTGTCTGTCTGTCTGTCTGTCTGTCTCTGTCTCTGTCTCTCTCTCCATATATACACACCCAGATATATATACATATACACATATAATTTTATTAAAGGAATAATATATCAAATATATATTTTTAAAAAATAAATAGGAAGGTAAAAACTAATATAGAATAAGAAAAAATAAATTAAAGAGAAAGCTAAAAGTGGAAGAGAGAGGAAAAAATAGAAAAGGAAAAAAGATTCAAAGAAGTAGATTCCAAACTTTACAGATGTAAATTATAAAAATTGATAAATTATAAATTTACCTCTCACTCTATGATTACAATCTTCTTCCTACAATCTATTCTGTGTAATCATCAAAGTTATAAATCATAATTTCATTTTTTCAAAATGCAAAAAGTCCATAAGACATTTCTAGTTGCTAATAAATGTCTGTTTGAAATGCTTTCTGAAGGCAAGAGATTTGTAGGTATGTATGAGTTCTGTCAAAAAACTGCATTTTGACATTAGTAGACTGATGAAGTAAGAAGATAAAACCGTAAGTGTGCTTTGCTCACTTTTTAAAAACAGTTCAATTCCTCTGTTTTTTTTTTATAGCTACGAAGAATATATGATCTTTGTTTTCCTGGGCAAGTCTAAAGCTGGTATGGTAGCTATTGTGGATTTGCTCATAGATTGTTACATTTTCCAATGTAATAGAAGACAAACTATAATCTTTCCTGTTTTTTTCTGAATAGAAAAAAACTATGTCCTGTGTACTTTTCTATTTGTTCTGTGGTGTGTATCATTATAATAAATGTGAGAAAACTACATGGTGTGACTAGGGAAGTAAGAGATGTTAGGAAATGCCATCTATCCCAAGAAATATAAAATTATGCATTTGGTTTCTCAACTCAAAGGTAGACTGTGTTAACTGAGGAAAAGATATCTGGTGAACATCATACAGAGTCACGAGTTATATTGATACATACTTATGCATTAATTCAAGAACATAAAGAGATACTGCATGGTGAGCTGCATGGTGCAACTTAATTAGGGTTTTTAAATATGCCTATAATGTTTGTTTTTACACCAAATTTGTTGAAATATTCAGTAACAATAGCCCCTACAGTTGGAAGCCTTATGCTAAATTCAGGCAGGTTAAGTTAGCAGTCATTTTAAATGACAGATATTTTGGAGGTAGAGTCAGGGACAGAGGCAGATATATAAGGAAAGTATTTTTTTGGACTTTTCTATAACATAAAGCAATAATCAGGACAGATCATCTTGTATATCTACCTATCAGATATACAAGATGCCAGTAACAGTAAAATCAGTGATTAAACTATTAATTTCTTTCAGTCTTCAAGAACATCCTGCTGTTCCTTCAACAGATTATTCTGATTTGAATATTCTCCTCTCCCTATGTCCCAATGTCAAGCTTTCCTTTTTTCATATCATGGCTTTTGTAGGAGATGACCAAGCTGAGCCTGAGGGAAGGTTGAAACACATCATCGGTCTCGAGTTCCTTCGTGCCAAAATCTAAATCCAGCTCACCTTGAATTCCATTGATGCCTCTCTTCTGCCAATTTGCTTTCAGATTCTTGTAGGGACAGTGGTGGTATTCAGCCAGTTCGCAATGGATCAGGCGAACTGGTCGCAAGAATTTGGCATGGATCGCCGAACCAGTAGTATCTTCTGGCTGGCCACACCCTCCACCCAGTCACCCTCCTGCCCGATGCTCGCTCACCCCACCCGCCTGCCTGACATTCGCCTAAGGTATTCCTTTCTTTTTTTTCCCTCCCGATAATCAGCTGTAGATAAAATCAGCTGTGCTGGGAGTCCCCTTGCTGAGGCCCAGGAAGGAGTTCAGCCCCCACTCCATTTTTTGCCTTCCAGAGTCCCAAAGGAGTCTTAGAGGAGCAAAAACGTCCTCCCAGAAGCTTCTCTAAGGCTAGGAAGCTCCCAAAATGGAGCTTGAAGGGGTGCTGCTGCATGCCCCTCCCATACATGCCCCCCTGTTCCTTTTCTTCCTGAGCCCCAGAGGGGAACAAAAATGCCCCCCCCAAGGCTCTTCTGTGGCTAAGAAGCTCCCCAAAATGGGTGGGGGCTGCAAAAAAGCCAGGCCCATCCAGTCCCATGGCCACGCCCACCAAGCCACGCCCACAGAACCAGTAGTAAAAGTTTTTGAATACCACCACTGTGTAGGGTAACAATAAACCTATATTCATTTGAACTGCCTAGACTTCCGATTTCCTGCACTTGACAACATTTGTGTAAACAGTATTCCAAATTCTGGACTAATCCATCAGCACCAGATTTTCATGGAACTGGATCACAGTTGAAATGCAGCATCATTAATCTCATTTGTTTTGCTACAAGCAAATGAATTCTACACTAAACTACCCTACTCTACTTAATGATCTGGATTTCAGATAATCTGAGTTTTGGATAATCTGATGATGATTCATCTTTAATCTGATTCTGATGGATCTTTAATTTTTACTAAGTTTTATTCATTTTGTTTTGGTTTTATTCTCTTCAGTTTTTAGTATCTAATTTAACTTATTTTAACATTGTTAAATCCTATATTTTAGTTGTTTCTGTGCTATGTTTTCCTCAGAGCTTTCTGTGGAACAATGAATACTTTTTAAAAATACATTTGTGGTATAGTTCTTAAGAAGATATCAGCCGTATCCCCCCCCCCCCGTTTTTTCTTTTCTCTTTTTCTCNCCCCCCCCCCCCGTTTTTTCTTTTCTCTTTTTCTCTATATGGCTGTAATAACAAAATGAAGTCCAAGCTAAAGCAGATCTTTTCAACAACCTATGCCACGAGATTACGGTATCTATCTTTGACTTATTTTGGGCAGTTTGATTGAAAGGATGCTGATTGATGGTGTATGTAAGAGAGGGAAAATGGAGTCTGTTTTTGTCACTCACTTTCTGTGCCACTCACTTTCTGTGCTAAGGAACTGATGCAGAAAACCACCTTGCCAACTGATAAACTGAATATGAACCGCTAAGGACAGGCCTTTATATAGCAGCATATTTTTTTTTAAAGGGAAGTTTGAGAGTGAGGATTAAAAAAAAAACTTCAGAGTTTCTGAAACATACATTCTGATTCAGCTAGCAAAAAAATAGATGGGATAAAATTAACTAACATTTTCAGACAAATTTCTGATGTCTTTTCTCCTCATTTTTCTGCTTCTTCATGTGATATGTTGAAGCAATGGGAAAATGCTATAATTATGTCTGATTAGGAGGCAGTAAGTATTGCCATACATTTTTATTTCTTGAATGTATATCACTTTTTTCTGTAGGAGCTCAAGCCAGCATATTTATACTCATGCCTCCCAACAACCACCCAATGAGTTGGGTTGATAAAGAGTGACATGATAGCAATGTTCCAATATCTAAGGGGTTTCCACAAAGAAGAGAGGGTGAACCTATTCACCAAGGCATGTGAAGGCAGGACAAGAAGCAATGGGTGGAAACTAATCAAGTAGAGAAGCAATTTAGAATTAAGGAGAAATTTCCTGACAGTTAGAACAATTAATCAGAGGAACACCTTGCGTCCAGAAGTTGTAAATGCTCCAATACTGGAAGTTTTAAAAAAGATGTTGGATAAACATTTATCTGAAGTGGTGTAGGGTTTCCTGCCTGGGCAGCGGGTTGGACTAGAAACCTCCAAGGTCCCTTCCAACTCTGTTATTCTGATTCACTCAAATTCACCTAGTAAGCTTCCATGGCTGAGGAAAAACTCCCATATTCAAGGATTCTGAAAGCTGGTGGATCATTCAAGTGAGGAGTAAAGGTAATCCTGGACTTGCGACCATTTGTACAGGCACATTCAAAGTTTGTTTCTGATTCTCTGTAATCTTCAGTAGCCCCTGCCTTATGTAAATATTAATCCAGACTTTCTGAGGAAATTTCTTGTCCTTTACATAAAATAGAATAATACTGCTGAACATGGTAGATATGAGGATCTCCTCTTATTTTATATTTACCTGATAATTCTGTGCAGTAGGTTAGATTGAGAGATGAGACAGATAACTTCAAGCACATATCCCTGCAATTTTCTAGAGAACAAAATGCAGAAGTGGTTTGCCACTATTTTTCTCTGGAAAGTTTTTGAATTGCCAATCTAGCCTATGGATGTGGTATAATCTCCATCC
The DNA here is from genome assembly GCA_004320025.1 of Laticauda laticaudata. Classification (NCBI taxonomy): domain Eukaryota; kingdom Metazoa; phylum Chordata; class Lepidosauria; order Squamata; family Elapidae; genus Laticauda; species Laticauda laticaudata. Next base: position 35,642 of record BHFT01050455.1, on the reverse strand, counting down.
AAGTACATACTGGGTTTGCTGCTGATTGGTTTCTGAGCCGAGATAAGTGCTGTCATTGTCAAGCCTGCCTTTTTTGTAATTGTTAAAGGAGGAGATGATGTTTCAAGCTACACTGGATCTAAACTATTTTGGCTTCAAAAGTAACAGCCAGGTGAATATTTTCAATAAATATGTTACTGTTATGACTTCAGAAAACAAGCAATTCACTCAGATGAGTAACTATATTTCCTCCAGAGGTCACTACTGTCTCTGAAGTGCAGCCGATCACTGGGGAAATTGGGAGAAATTGGGAGAAAATATAATATCATGTCCCATCCTTAAGCCCATGTCACACCGAACCAACGGATGCAAAGAGGATGTAAAACGGACAAAAAACCTTGGTTTTGAAAAGCGCAATGTACTCACTGCCTCCGTTTTGCTTCCTCTCTATCTGCCCAGCATCCGTTTATGGACATTTCATCCACTCAGAAAGCTTTGGGCTGCCTAAAACTTTTGCACGGAAAATGTATCCAGTTCGTCGTTATGCCTCCGCTACGCATATCCGCTACGCATCGCGTTATGCATCCGCTATAATCCGCTAGGCATCCGCTGCGCATCCGCGCAACTCCATCCGCCCAGACGCAGGGAGGAAGTGGAACGGACGGGGAACAGATGCAGAAGGATGACTAGTGGATGCAGCATGGAAACAAAGTGTTTAAGACGGAAAAAACGTTCGCGGAGGGGACCTATCTTGGATATTAAGGATGTCTGCAGGATGCCTAGGGAGTTCCTAGAGGATGCCTAGAGGATGCAAAGGACACCTTTCCTGCCTATAAAAAGGGGAGCAACTTGTCTGCATCTCACTTTCAAGACCAGCAGCCAGTGGTGCGGACCTCTGCAGCCTTCATCTGGATCTTCCTCTTCCACAGCATCCAGTCATGTCCACCGTGAGATTGACAACAAAGTCTTTCGGCAGCCACCATCGTTCTGCAAGTGGAAGCCATCTGCAGGCTCTGTGAACTCTACTGTGAGAAGAAAAGGAGCCACCCAACAAAGAGTCTGGATCCGAAGATGGTTCACAAGAAGAGCAGAGGACGAACTGTACAACAAGCTGATGGTGGAGCTCAGGACGAAAAACACTCGGGCGTTCCAGAACTTCATGAGGATGCCTCCAGCCATGTTTGAGAAGTTGTGCAGCGCCTGACACCCAGGTTGACCAAGGCAAACACCAGCTTCCGGCCCAGCCTGGACCCTGGGCTCAAGGTGGCACTCACCTGCGCCACCTGGCCTCAGGGATCTCCTACAGGAGAATGCAGTACGGCTGGAGGGTGCCATCCAACACCATCAGCATTGTGGTCAGAGAAGTGGTGCAGGCCATCATCGAAGAATACAAGGAGGAGTCCTCAGTACCCCTCCACTGAAGAGGCTGGAAGAAAGTTGCCAGAGCAGTGGTATCAGAAGTGGAACTAACCACACACCGTTGGAGCCATAGATGGGAAGCACGTGGCCTGCAAAGCCGCCCAACTCAGGCTCCACTTATTTCAACTCCAAGGGCATCTTTAGCATCATCCTCTTCCCATGGTCAATGCTGATACAAGTTTATGTACATCGATGCTTCAGGCAACGGGTCCAGCTTCAGATGCCAGGTATACAATGCCAGTGACCTCAAGGAGGGGCTAGAATGCAACCTCATCATGGCTTCCAGATCCAGACCCCTGCCCAACGACACGCAAGATGTGCCCTACTTCATCGTGGGGGATGACGCCTTCTCCTCACAACCTACCTCATGAAGCCCTACACTTCCAGACTCCTCACCTGTGAAGAGAGGATCTTCAAACTACAGGCTGTCCAGGGCAAGGCGGGTAGTGGAGAACCCTTTGGCATCCTGGCCAACAGGTTCAGGTACTTCTTACACCATGCAGCATCACCCAGAGACCGTGAGGAACATCATGGAAGCTTGCTGCATCCTGCACAATCTCATGCACACCCGTCTCACAGTCTTGCAGAACAGGCTCATGGACCTCCAACAAGGCAATGGGGACATGGAGCCTGGGAATGGAGGCAAAGGGCGAACCCTGATCGACACTTAGGATGTGCAAGGCCCCAACAGAGCCTCACATGAAGCAAAGAAGGCAGCGCAACCTCCTGAAACACTGGTGCAACTCCCCTTGTGTGGATGATTATTACATTATTATTGATATAAAGGGCCAAAAGGTCAGCGGGGTGGACCATACAGTCCCACTATGCTTGCACTGGAGGTTTATCTATCCCACAGCTAATACCCATCCCAAAGGTATCCCTGCCCATCCCACTGCAACCCATCCCACAAGCATGCAAAGGCGTAAACCATTTCTAAAAGTTTCCACCAAGACTTTATTAAAAAAAGAAACAAGCAAGTGTATGAATCAAAAATAGACTTTATTAACAAGAAGCTATAAAACAAAAATGAGTCTCTGGCACTCCTCTTGGTCGCTCAGTCCCAGGGGTGAGGTGCAGGTGCTGTGGAGGTGGCTGGTGCTGGAGTGCTCGTCAAGCTCCTCCAGCAGCAGAGCAGCAGAAGCTCCAGCCCCGAGAGAGCAGCCCGTGACTGCAGAAGCCCCAGGTGAACCAGAGTGAGGGCCGGGGGCGGGATGGTAGCCCTGTCCCTCTTGCAAGGGCTGGGCAGCAGATGGCTGAGGCTTGCTGTGCTTCGCGTGGTTGTGGGGTTGGCTGGCTGGCAGGAATGTGGCAGGGAGGGCTGGCAGCCAAGGCTGGCAGGAGGGCTTGGCCAGGCAGGTGCACTAAGCCTGGCAGACAGGCAGACAGCAAGGCTGGCAGGAAGGCTGGGCAGGCAGGTCAGGCCCAAGATGCTGGCAGGAAGGCTGGCACCAAGGGCAGGGACCAAGGCTGGCACGGGAGGCAGGCAACAAGGCTGGCAAGGAAGGCTGGCAGGCAGGCAGGGGCACGCAAGGCTGGCAGCAGACAGACCAAGCTTGCGGAAGCAGGTCAACCAAGGCTGGCAGGCAGACTGGCTGCAGCAAGGCTTGCACGCAGGCTGGCAGCCAAGGCTGGCAGGGAGGCTGGCAGCGAGGCTGGTAGCAAGGCTGGCAGCAAGGCTGTCAGGCAGACATGCAGGCAGGACAGGCAAGGCAGTCGATGTGTCCGGCAGCAGTCTTTCCTCTGAACTGGCACCTGCTTCCGAGCTGCTTCCGTTATATCCGGCGGGCTGATGCAATGCATCCCCCCCGCATGCGCAATTAACGCCAGGCATCCGCCAGGCTTCCTCTGTGCATCCGCTAGGCTTCCGCTCTGCATCGCTTCATCCTCTGTACACCGCTGTATCCGTTCCGCATCCGCTTTGCTGAGGCCTCCCAGAAGCCCTGCGGTTGTGCCATCCACCCCATCCGCTTCCATCCCTGGGCTTCCGTTCCGCATCCTCTTTGCATCACCCTGCGTCCTCCCCGCGTCCGTGTTATCTGCTCTGGTTATGCAAATTTTTGCCCCTTTTGAGAGCGGATAACAACGGATGGAACATTTTTGCTCGTCCGCTGTGTCCTTTTTGCATCCTTGGCCGTGGGGGTGGACATGGGCTTTATATGCAAATTTGAACACAATTATATGCACACACCCCACCCCCAAAATGCTTTTTTTCCCAAACCCTTGCATAGTAATTTGCAGTTATTTCTTTTTTTAGAAAAAGTGGACCTAAAAGAAAAATTATTGGGGAACTGCCAACTTATTATTGTGCAATTTTGGGTATTCACAAGTGTCAAACTATGGGAATTTCAGATAGATATATCTTATCACTTTGAAGCCAAGTGAAATACTTTTCAATAAAAAATTAAGAAACAGTGGAATGTGGTGCCCAGGGTTTCTAAACCTTAAGAGGCCTGTCACACAGGCCAACGGATGCAAACGTATGTAAAAAGGACACGGCGGAGAGAAAAATGTTCCACCCCATTGTTATCCGCTCTCAAAAGTGCCCCAATTTGCATAAGCAGAGCGGACAACATGGAAAGGAACGGACGGGGGAGGATGTAGCCAGGATGTAAAACGGATGCTCCACGGAAAGCCTAGCGGATGGAAGCGGATGGGAGCTGATGGCACATCTGCTGGGCTTCCGGGGGAGCAAAGCGAAGCGGACGCACAGCAGCAGAAATAGCGGATGCAGAGCGGATTCCGAGCGATGAAGCGGATGCAGAGTGGAAGCCTAGCCGATGCTAGCAGATGCAAAAGCGTTCACTGGGCATGCGGGAGGATGCATTGCGTCAGCCCCGCAGATATAAAAAATGATGCAGCTCGCAACAGGTCACCATTCAGAGGAAAGACCAGCTGCCAGACACAGCTCAGCCAGCCAGCCAGCCAGCCAGCCCAAACGCATGGGGAAGAAGAGAAAGCCTCTGCCATCTGCTGCCAGCCCTGGCAAGAGGGACAGGGCCACCATCCCACCCCTTGGCCCTGACTCTGCTTCTGCTGGGGCTTCTGCTGCCGGGGCTCGATCTTCCGGTGCTGGAGCTTCTGCTGATGCTGCTTCTGGAGGTGGTGCTTCTGCTGATGCTGCTCCTGGTGCTAGTGCTTCTGCTGGTGCTTACTCTGCTGGCACTGCTCCTGGTCCTGCTGGTCCTGCTGGTCCTGCTGGTCCTGCTGCTGTCCTGGTGCTCCTGGTCCTGCTGGTCCTGGCTGGTGCTCCTGGTCCTGCTGGTGCTTGCTGGTTCTTACTCTGCTGCTGCTGATCCTGGTCCTGCTGCGGATATACGCGGACGCGTAACGGATGACAACGGACGTCTAACGGATGTTCCCCGTATGGTAGCGGATGTCTAATGGACGCGTTGGATACATTTTCCGCTCAAAATGTTTTGTGCAGCTGAAAACTTTTTGAGCGGATGAAATGTCAATAGTAGGATGCTGGACGGATAGAGAGGATGAAAAATGGACGCTGAAAAATGGACGCAGTGAGTACAGTACGGAAGCATCGCGTTAACCAACAGATGGCAAGTGTTTCTCTCCATTTTACATCCTCTGCATCCATTAATGCTGTGTGACAGGGGCTTAAGTCACTTGAAAATGTATCAACTTCAACTCCTAGAATTTCCCTAATAGAAACTCTTTCCCTCTGGTCTCATTAGATGCTATAGGAAGCCTAGATATATTAATGGAGGAAGGAAGGAAGGAAGGAAGGAGCTTATTTTGGAGGAAAACAAAGGAATCGTTTGAATCTGACTTCAGATTGAAAGCTACTTTAACATAATACTAAACTTAAATCCTCTGGTTTTAAACTGTGGTAGTCATGAGTTCACCAATTGATTCAAGCTTTACTTTACTTTGAGAGATTAAAATACAGAAAGATATTGTAGCCAGGGACAGAGGTGGTATTCAGCAGGTTCTGACCAGTTCTGGAGAACTGGTAGCAGAAATTTTAAGTAGTTTGGAGAACCGGCAAATCCCACCTCTGACTGGCCCTGCACCCATCTATTCTCTGCCCCCCGAGTCCCAGCTGATTGGCTGGGTCTTCTTTTGTTGCTCTGCACAAGAGAATGGAACTGGAAAGCAGGTTAGTGGGTTGGGGAGGGAATGGGATTTTGTAGTAACCTTCCCCCTGGAGTGTGGTGGGAATGCAGATTTTGCAGTATCCTTCCCCTGCCATGTCCACCAAGTCACACCCAATAAGCCACATCATGCCTACCAAGTCACACCCACAGAACTGGTAGTAAAAAATTTTGAATCCCACCATTGGGTTACAGAATGATCTGTAACTGAGTTGACCTATTAGCAAGGTGCTAATAAATTATTTATCATAAATTATCTATTGGTGATTACAGTGAAATATGGCTAGCATTTGCTGAAATCCTTACTTTGCAAACTTGCTAACATAAACATATTCATAAATATGTGGTTTTACTAAGGATTTATAAAGTTTTAGTATTGTAAGACCACACCTGGAATAGAGCATCCAGTTTTGGTCCCCAAATTACAAAAAAGATGTTAAGACTCTGGAAAAAGTGCAAAGAAGAGCAACTAAGATGATTAAAGGCCTGGAGACTAAAATATATGAAGAACAGTTGCAGGAATTGGATTTAGAGTCTAGAGAAAAGAATGACCAGGGGTGACATGATAGCAGTATTCCAGTATTTGAGGGAGTGCCACAAAGAAGAGAGGGTCTAATTACAGTATCCTTCTCCTGCCAGGCCCACAGAACTGGAAGTAAAAAAAATTAAATCCCTCCACTGGCCAGTCGGATGTGTGAAGGGAAAGTCAAACACAGTCAAGGTTGTATTCATAAGAATATCCAACAGAAGCAACAATATATTTTAAAATATATTTAAACTGCATGATAATGGTCTCCATCTTGGTGGGGTTTTTTTTTTGATATCTCTGTTTATACTGCTTTTAGAGGGCTCTGAAAAATGTATATGCTCCATTTATTTTCAGCTGAAATTCTGATTTATTAAACCTTTATCTTTACACTGAATGACTAGTCCTCTATTCCATGCTGATTTTAGATTATTATTTTTTCCTTTTATGGTTGAAGTAAATGGGTAGGACACTTTCATGGTAATTGACCGAGTCTTCTCCATACAATCAGATGCCCTTAAATAATGTTTAAAACCTAGCTTTTAACAAAAGAATTTTTAAAAAGAAAAATAATTCTAGGAAAGTGCTGAATGTGGACCATAGGATAATAATTCTTTCATCTTAAACTTCCATTTGTGCAAAATGTAATTAGGCTGGTGTTTGTTTCAAAGGAGGGGACTCATTTTCCAATTGAGTAAATAAAATATATTCTACAATTAGTTGCAACATTTCACAAAGAATCATCTTTAATTAGATTCTGAACAGTATCCCAGAGTCAGTATGCATGGAGTTGGGAATTAAACAAATCCCTCAGTTAATTCATTTGAACATCATCAATGAATACAAGGATAGACATGGTAAAAAAACATGTCTGTCATGTAGCATTTGCAATTACTAGTATTCAGGATTTTGAGTCTGCCTTATTCTCATGTTTTTTTTTTTTTTAAAAAAGGTATAANAAAAAAGCTATAAAGAACTGGAGTGGGTGGGGGGAGAGTGGGGGGGCATTTTTAAATTCTTGTTTTTAAACTGCATTTAGAACATCTGATCACAAAAATGCAACTTTCCATATTCTAGATGGAAATGGGATTCGGAGTAAATGTAACACCATCTACACTCCATTAAATCAAATATTCTCCATTAAATCAAATCTTTTCTTTCTACTACATAAGCTGGGGGGAAATGCATTTCATTTAAACTGCTGCCAACTACAGCTGTGTGAACACTTTTGCATGCCCTAAGTCACCTTTTCCCCTAGAACCCAGATCATTGTTCAGTCCAAACATATCACATTGCCCAGTTATCTAACCATGAGATGGTCTAGTGCAAGCCTAGGTGTCAAACTCAAGGCCAGGGGCCAGATCCGGACTGTAGGGTGGTTAGATCTGGTCCTGCAGCTGCCCTGGAAACAGCGAAGGACTGGCCCGCAGTACCTCTGCCAGTGAAAACGGAGCTCGGGAGGGCTGCATGTGGCCCTCCCGAGCTCTGTTTTCACTAGCACAGGGTTGCAGGAGGCCGCTGCAGCCAAAAATGGAGCTCAGGAGCCCATTTTCTCTGGGAGATTACTCAGGCTACTACAGGCACCCCCAACAAGTGATGTCAAGCTGTATAATCTTAAATCTGTATTATCTTGTTAATGTAGAAACTTTTATTAACATACAATCATGCAGTCTCTAATATCCTTCTCATCTTTCCTATTATCTACTCCTATTGGTATCTTATGACTATTACTTTGGTGGTTATGATTTATCATTGCATGTTATAATTTATGTCTTATCAATTTGTTGCTTGTATGTACACTGAAAGCTTATGCACTAGAACCAAATTCCTTATATGTTCAATCACGCTTGGCCAATAAAGAATATTCTATTCTATTCTATTCTATTCTATTCCATTCCATTCTATTCCATTCTATTCTATTCTATTCTATTAATTTTGGAGTTACCTTCTTCTCCTTATGACTTTATGGAACATTTCCATGCAGTTTTATTTTTATTTATTTATATTTATTTAATCATGAAGCATGTATTAGAAAACAGATATAATTAGAACATGATTATGATTACATGAAATGGGTATGAATAAAAGGGGACATTAGGACAGGGATGGTAGGCATGTTGGTGCACTTATGCATGCCCCTTAGAGACCTCTTAGGAATGGGGTGAGGTCAACAGTAGTCTAAGGTTAAAGTTTTGCAGGGTTGGGGAAGAAACCACAGAGTCAGGTAATACATTCTAGACAACTCTGTTGCTGAAGTTGTATTTTCTGCAATCGAGTTTGGAGCAGTTTATCTTAAGTTTGCCCATTGCATTTGAGAAACATTTGGTTTTGTCTTCTTCCAGGATTTTTTTCAACCTTCCAGTCTAATTTACAACCCTGAATGTTTCTGGTGGTCTCCCATCCAAATACTGTCCTGGCCCAATGCTGCTTAGCTTTTTTCGATCGGCCAAGCCTGGCATGGTGTCACTATGTTGTGTGGCCTTCTGACTTTATTGCCACTGATGAGAGATCATCAAGTATAATTTGGCTGAGCTGTAATCCAAGAATGCAATTTCTGGTGAAGAGTAAGCTAGGACAATTTTGGAACATTGGCATGAATTTTGCAGCTGGTCCAAAGTAATCTCATATGGTTTATGTCTGAAAATTCTTCCTCCCAAATTGAACTGAACATTTAGAGCACTGTGAAAAATGGAACCAATACTTCTTTAAGGCTCATCAGAGTCTGAGGTTTAGATCAGAGGTGATATTCAGCTGGTTCTGACCAGTCTGAAGAACTGGTAGCAGAAATTATGAGTAATTTGGAGAACTGGCAAATACCACCTCTGAGCAGAGATTTTACAGTATTCTTCCTCTGCCACGCCCACCAAGCCATGCCCACAGAACCAGCAGTAAAATAGTTTGAAAGCCACCACTGATTTAGATGTTGGGTGCCTTCCTATTTCTCCTAAAATGTAGCTTTTTAAGCAAAGCTCAGAGGCCTTTAAAGGAGATTTGACATGGAACTCTAAACCAAGATTGATATAATTATGGTTTATTGATCAAGCATATAAATACTGAGATGGAATAATCATCATTTAATTGAAGGTGTGAAGCAGACATTTTATGAAATGTTACCAGGGGAAGGGGAAAGGTCATTTTGTTTTTTCAGTGTGTAATGCTTTAATGTAAGGAAAATACGTTCTCATTATTTTGACATCTGCCTGCTCAGATCAGAAAGTGGTTAGATATTTTTTTTATAATAGATTGAAAACCCAGAGACATCCTGATATTCTGTTTCTATCGGCTTATTACACAGTTCCATGATTGTATCTGATGCTTAAGTACCAAATGGAGCATGATTTTCATTTGTGCCTGTATAAAACCTACAATTAGTGTGTATATGTGTGTATGTGTGTGTCAGTATATTTATTTGTGCATACTTGCATCCAAGAGGGCATTTTGTAATATTAAACATCCATCTACTATTAATTAAATCTTGGCATGAATAAAATCTAGTCACTAGTCTGTATTCACATTAAAAACAGGTTGGGAATAAGATAACAACATTACTGCAATTGCGGACAAAATGACAATGAGTAGTCTTATGCTTGTCCTGAAAATATGTCCCTGTAATGAAAAAAGTGAAAGCCAGATTTGCTTTTTTTTTTTTTACCTATGCTTATGTTCTTGTGATTAGTGATCTGGATGGAAAAACAGGCTAACAATATAGACCTGTATATGCCTACTGCCTGATCATATAGATATTACCCTGTCATCACTATAGCAGTAGCAATAGCATTTAGTTTTATATATCACTTCATAGTGCTTTATAGCCCTCTCTTAAGTGATTTAAAGAGTCAGCATATTGCCTCCAACAGTCTGGACCCTCATTTTATCAACCATGGAAGGATGGAAAGCTGAGTCAATCTTGAGCCAGTCAGGATCAAACTGCTGGCAGTAAGCAGTGAGTTAGCCTGCAATACTGCATTCTAACCATTCCCCCACCACGATGGCAGTATTTTAAATTTATTATTTTTTAATGTAAATGCTTTGCATCTATTTGTAGCTTACTCTAATTTACAGTTCCCTTCTATCTGTCTTTTCCCTGATTTATGTAATTAGTAACATGTATTTCAAGGGAATATTTTCTTATAGTAAATTTCACTAACATTTTCTTTGCTACATAAATTTCCCTGATGTAGAATTTTCAGTGTGGATTTTCCACCGCATAAACTCTCTCTCCCTCTCCCCTTTAAATATAGCTACTGCTATGGGCATGTAACTTTTGGAAATATGCATTCTTTCTTGAATGCGCTGTTTGATGGGAAAAGAGAGATTCTAAAGAGACAGATTCAGCACAAGGATTCTGGCCATGGTAAAGTTCATAGGTATTTGATTATGTGCATCTTTTCCCAAACAAATATGTTTCTGATTTCTTTTAATGGGAAGAGAGTTTAGTGAGGTGTAGGATTTCACATTCAAATCATTTTTCTACATTATTTTTTATTCTTTTATTTGTATCTCTGCAGTGGCAATGCATAGACATATATTCCCAACCAGCTTCTTACTTCATATTTAGTCTTTCCTTCATAAAGGTAAAGGTTCCTCTCGCACATATCTGCTATTCATTTCTGGCTCTAGGGCAATGTTCATCTCCATTAGAAAGCCACTGTCTCAAGACGTCTCTGTGGTGATGTGGCCAGCATGACTAAATGTCAAAGGTGCCTGGAATGCTGTTACCTTCCCACCAAAGTGGTCCCTATTATTCTACTTCCTTTTTTTATGTGCTTTTGAATTGCTAGGTTGGCAGAAGCTTGGACAGAGCTTACTCTGTTACACAGTGCTAGGGATTCAAACTGCTGACCTTTCTGATTGACAAGCTAAGAGTCTTAGCCACTGAGCCACCACATACCTACCTTTCCTTCATATGCAAACATAAAAGAAAGCCACGGGCATTTTATGTTTTTAATCAGATGAAGAAACAAATGCAAAACTGCAGAAACAATGGAGGAATCAGGGCGTAAAACATTGACAAGTTGAATTTCACTGAACTTTCATGTCATCATTCTGATTTGGTTTTAAGTAGCTGATCATGCAATAAAACCAATGATATTTGAGGATGTAAGAAGATAGAAAGCAACAAAATAAAAAGATTCAGAGATTGATATTTTTCTAACAAATCATGAGCTATGGAGGGAGGGAGGAAAAGAGAGAGAAAGAGGGAGGAGAGAGGGAAAGAGGGGGAAAGAGAAAAAGAGAGAAAGGAAAGAAGGAAGGAAGGAAGGAATAATGAAACAATTATTGGAAAAAGATTATGGCTATCAGTGACAATTAGATCACCCTGCTTCACAGACTCCTTCCTATTTGAAATGAAGTAACATTCAAGAAATGCATGAACAGTGTGGCAAATGCAAAAGATACTTTTTAAATTAAATATATGTTTAATTTTATATGCATATACAAACACACCTAAACAGGTATGGTTGAAATGCAATACTGCTCTTATTAAGCCTCATACCAAATCCTTGCTGAAAGCTACAACAGCCCAAATGTGTGATAGTGTAGTTGTATCAGTTTCCTGAGCATCAGCTGTGGCATTCTGTAGGAGGAGAAGGATGTTGTACTGTGCACAACATAGAATATTAGATGGGGCAGAAATAAATAGAATATGATACACTTTTCAGCTCTATTTCTCTAGCAACCTCTCATGGTTCATAATGAATTATATTCTCATTTGAGACTCCCTCCTTCCCTCCCTCCCTCCCTCCCCCTCTCCCTACACATGCTATCATTGTAGCACTGTANCTCCCTCCCTCCCTCCCTCCCTCCCTCCCCCTCTCCCTACACATGCTATCATTGTAGCACTGTATGCTGTTAGATACAGAAGCACCCAGCTTTCTCTCCCTCACCCCATGCTTCTTTACAAGGAGAAATAAAATTGTGCAGGTGATTAAGATAGGAACCGGACTGTGAGTGATAGTGTCCTGAATAAAATGAACTGTTCTCCCATAAGTAACTATTGAAAGTTTTCAGAAAAACAATAGTTCTTCTCCCATCCCTTTTGTGATATAACAAACACCAGCACCTTTGTGAGGATTGCTTGTTTCATTCCTGACCTAGAGATTTGGAAATAATTGCATTGCTATTATTCCGAAGAAATAGGTAGAAGGAAAGGTTGAGGACTTTTATACATAGACGCAGAAAGAGAGCTCAACCAAATAGGAAAGGAGAGGTCAGGGATCCTGAAAAGATGGCTACAGAAACCATTGCTCCAGACTAGAAACTCAACTTCTGAAGTAGACCAAACTTACATATATTATGTATATCTGAAAGTGCACAGTGAAATAGCCAAGTGAACTTTCAATCAATCAATCAGAAGAGAGCTGGAAGGGACCTTGTCCCACCCTGTGCTTAAGCAGCAAACTCTATACCCATGATGGTGAACCTATAGCATGCGTGCCAAAGGCGGCACCCAGAGCCCTCTCTGTGGTACAAAAGCCATCAACCCAACTCAGCTCCACCACGCATGTGTGCGTGGATCCTGCCAGCCAGCTGATCTTTGGGGCTCTGCTGTGCATGCATGGGGGACACAGGCACATGTGTTGTGATGTCCCATATGCATGGGGCAGGGCGCATGCATGAGGGACACACACATATTGCATTTTGGGGATGGATGCACTTGGTTCCAAAAAGTTAGCCATCACTGCCCTGTACCATTTAAGACAAGTGGCTATCCAATCTCTTCTTAAAAACCTCCAGTGAGGAAGCACCCACAACTTCTGAAGGAAAACTGTTCCATTGGTTAATTGTTAGGAAGTTTCTCCTTAATTCCAGGTTGCTTCTCTCCTTGATTGCAAGGGGAAACCTTTACTTTTACCGAGGGTGGTAGATTGTCAAAATATTGTAATTTCTTTTTGCAGAAATTGCTTAAATTTGGTTTCAATTCAGTTGGTGTTCTGTATAACTTGGAAGGTTCCAAGTAGTCTTTTCTGATTGGCCAGAAAGGCCAGTAATGAGAACCATCCAAGGAAGCCGCTCAAAGGCCAAAGGAAAAACAATGTCATTGGCTACAAGCCGGCAGGCAAGCCTCTTTTAAAAAGGGCTGCTGCGGCTTGAGCCCAATGTTCCATTCCTGTTACTGTTAACTAATAAAGAGTTATTTGTTGGAACCCGGTCTACCGCACGTCTTTTCTGGACAGAACACTGGCAATGAGGATGGGATTGTCGTTAAAGCAGAGAGAGCACGCGCGCGAGAAAACAATCATGCTAGACGAAATGGCTGGCAGCAATGGCGCGCCCGCCACCTTTTAACCCCAATGAAGAAGATTGGGAGTCTTTATATCGATCGCTTCCTGATGTTTCTGGAGAGCAACGAAATGGAGGAAATTTTGGATCAGCAAAAAGGGCTGTCTTCCTAAACATTGTGGCCAGCTGTGTTAAAAATGACAAAGGCGATTGGCAAAGCCAGGAGACGTAAACAGATGACCTGGTCCTGAACTTAACGAATTGCTAAAGGCTCACTATGCGCCGGTTGTCTCAAAACTTATTAAGAGACATGAGTTTTTATAAGAGACCAAGAGGAAGACGAGACCATTGCAGATTTTTTGTGGCAACTCTCCACCATGGGAGGACCTGCAAGTTCCAGAATATGGATGAGGCCATTCAAGATCATGTTTGTGTTAGGTCTAAAGCGACCTCTACTTTACAAAGCAAATGATTAAACAGACCTAACATAACTGTGGCAGAAGCAATCACAGAAGCCCACCGCTGTCAGAAGCCGCAAAGAAATCAGCCGCCACAATGAAAAACTGATGAATGCCAATATGACACGACGACCCTACCCAGAGGAAGAAGCAAGATGCCCACACACACACCATGAAGACCTAGACGAGTCATCAGAAATGGAAGAAGATGACGATGAGGTCCATTGCCTGTACCGTGACCAAAAAAGGCATGAAAGAAGAAAGAAATGTGCAGGAATGTGCTGGGTGCGGAGGAAACAAACCCCGAGTCGAGTGTAGGTTCCTTTGATGCCATCTATCGAGCTTGCAAGAAAGGGGACACATCGAAAGAGTCTTGCCGCAATCGGTAAGAACAGCAGTCCTAGCAGACTAGGTAAATTCCCCACAAAGAAACTGACCCGAGGCAAGCCGATAGAAAAATGAGGAGCGCAGCAAGGAACCAGCAACCGAGAAAAAACTCACCAGACTGTCACTATCGGAATAGTGCCCAGACGGAAAGTGGAGAAAAGTCAAAATTGTAGTGACCATTGAAGGAAGCCCTTGTGAAATGGAGTCGACTCAGGATCTTTCCTATCAATGGTGTCTTGGAACACAATCAAGCGGATGGTTCCAAACATAAAACAAAAAGAACTCAAGAAAAATTAATTCTCAAAGACTACAGGGAAATAGAATTCCCATGGTAGGTCTAGGACACTTCAAAGTCACTTACAAACAACACGCCGAAGTCCTGCCACTGACTATAGTCGACCGAGTCCGTCCCAGCCTCCTGCAGTCATCGAATGGTTCGCACCATTGGCATCGGATGACCGGATAGTAAGCTGAATAGCTGCAAACAATTGGGAGAGAACTGCTACACAAATTCCAGGACGTCTTCGACGGCATTCTAGGGCAGTGGTACACGGGGGACCCCAATTTCCTTTAGCTTAGATCCTCAGGTACCACCGAGAAGGTTTAAAAAAGCCAGACGAGTCCCTTTTGCATTAAAGCCCAAAATAGATGAGCAATTAAAAAAAATGATTGCACAAGGGGTCATAGAACCAATTGACCATTGCTAGGTGGGAGACACCAATTGAGTAACACCTGTAAAACCTGATGGGTCTGTGCGCATCTGCAGAGACTACAAGGCTACCCTGAACCATGCGCTGCCAGCAAAGCGCATACCCGGAACCAGTCATGCAGCACTTACTGAACTCACTTGGGGAGAGAAAATTTTTGCGAAACTTGATTTGGCTCAGGCATATCAGCAGCTTCCAGTAGACCAATAACAGCCGAAGCAGAAACAATAGTAATGCATAGAGGGGCCATTCAAATGTAAACAGGCTCCAACTTCGGAGTAAGCGTTGCCCCAGGCGTTTTCAAAGCCTCATGGAACACCTATTAAACAGGATAAAAGGGGTCATTCCATACTTGATGACGTCAATTTCAGCAAAAAACACAACCCAAATTAGAAGCAAGACGAAGAGAAGTGCTAACCAAATTTAGAGAAATCGGCCTAAAAATAAAAAAGGAAAAATGCTGCCTGGCTACAACGTGTCGAATTTTTATGAGTATTTAAACTGACAAACAGGATTATTCACCCAACAGACAAACAAAGTCAAAGCAATAAAAGACGGCACCCAGGCCAAAAAATAAAACGACTTACAGGCATTCTTGGGTCTGCATCAACTTTTATAACGTCATCCTCCCCACAAGTAATGATAGCAGAACCATTACACTGTTTGCTGGATTAAAAAAAACTGTCTGGACTTGGGTCATAAAAGAACAAAAAGCATTCCAAAGCATGAAAAGACTTATTAACCTCAGACACCGTTCATTCAGTTTAGTAATACACTTCCATTGACGGTGACCTGTGACGCCTCACCTTTCGGAGTCGCGTGCCATCCCATGAGCCACCAATTACCTGAGGGAGAGAGGCGTCATCGCTTTTTATTCGAAAATGCTCTCCAAAGCGGAAAGCAACTATAGCCAACTAGACAGAGAAAGCCCTGGCAATCGTCGCCAGAGTAAAACGCTTCATGAATACCTAGCTGAAAGAACATTTCTCCATTGTTACTGACCATAAACCATTACTAGGATTTGGCTGGAAATAAACCCACACCGAACATTCTATCCCCACGGATGACTTGGTGGTCAGAATTCCTGGCCTCCTATTTCATATACCTTGCTGCATTGACCCGGGAAACAAATCACCATGCAGACACTTTAAAGCCGAGCACCATTACAAACCATAGAGGACGACCCGGCTCCAACACTGCCGCCCTACCAACTAGAGACCTGCCCTGAACTTCCATTGTCTGCAAAAATGATGTCGCCATAGCCAGCAGCAAAAGAACCAGTTACTGCCCGCATTTGACATTGGTAGGTAAAGGCTGGCCAGAAAGCCAAAAGACTGAAGGTTTTAAACTTTTGGACTAGACAAACTGAACTATCAATACAAAAGGGCCGTTTATGTGGGTGAGATCGGTGGTAATTCCATCCAGACTGCAGGAAGAGGGTTGGTATGCTACATGAGGACCACCCAGCATAGTAAAAATGAAAAGCCTGGCCAGGAGCTATGTCTGGTGGCCTGGTATAGACAAGGATATTGATGCTGGGTTGCAACATGCCACAAGTGTCAGAGAGCTAGACCCACACCACCGCAAGCGCCCATACGCGACTGGGAGATGCCCACGAGGCCTTTGGTCTCAAATCCATATTGATTTTGCAGGACCAACCAGGCTTAATAGTCGTAGATGCAAATTCAAATTGGTTGGAGGTTATAGTGTATGTCATCCACAACAACCGATGCTGTTATAAAAACAACTAAACAAAGTTGTTTGCAACTCATGGTTTACCTTGAAGTATTGGTATCTGACAACAGGCCACAACTCACGACTATACAATTCGAAAACAGTACTAGCATCCCTGGGTATACCCCATTGCACTAACGCGTGCCGGCCCACCTGGCGGCGAATGTAGGGCTGCAACAAAAAATGGTCAGGTTATACCAAAGAAGGCCAAGAAAAAAATGGACCGTGGGGATGTCCAAGACAAGCTGAACCGCTACTTGCACTACAACACATCACTCCAGTAGTACAACATACAAGAGCCTGGCAGAATTGTTAATGGGAAGGAAACTCAGATCCCATTTAGATAGACTGCACCCAAATTTAACTTGTGAGAAACACCCTGACTCGTTCCAGCTTATATACCGCACTTTTGAAATCGGTGACCTAGTCTATGCAAAGAATTTTACCGGGGACCCTCTTTGGCTTCCAGCCACTATCACACAAATAACAGGCCCCGGTCCTACGACTAACCGTGGATGATGGAAGCGAGAATGGAACGGCACATAGACCAGCTTTGTTCCCAAAACATCGAGCGTTAAACGGATCGTGCAACCTCAAATAATAAAATCAATGAAAACAAAAATCAATGAAGGGGAAAACACAAACAATAAAAAGAGGTGTAAAAATGAAACCATTGAAATTAAATCTAGAACATGTTAAGCAACTAAAAAAAGCACTTACGGTTTTAGATGAAACCATCGGAGGTAGTCCAAAGCAAAAAGGGAAGCTGTCCTGGAAGGGCCAGCCAGGCCAGCTTCAACGCAGCCTGGTTGAACCAGAGGGAGCGCAAAAACCTACTGGCGCTGAGCAAACTCAGTGTAGCGGCAATGGCTGGACTCACGCTCTCCAGCGTGCGTTCCATGGAGGACGAGCTTGGAGAGACATGCGATCCCGGACCGAACTGCTTGAAGTCCTAGGGCAGAATGAGCCACGCAGGTCAATAGGACCAGAAGAAGCCCCACTACCTTGCGGCAGATACCTCACTCACGTAGGTACTGAACTACAGGGGGAGGGCGTGTTCTGTGTAACTTGGAAAGGTTGCAAGTAGTCTTTTGCTGATGGCCGCAGAAAGGCCAGTAATGGATTGGTTCATTTAGGAACCAATCCAAGGAGCCGCCCTCAAAGGCGCAAAGTTAAAACAATGTCATTGGCTACAAGCCGGCAGGCAAGCCTCTATAAAAAGGGCTGCTGTGGCTTGAGCCAATGTTCCGTTCCTGTTTGCTGTTACTAATAAAGAGTTATTTGTTGGAACCCGGTCTACAGCACGTCTTTTCCAGACAGAACAATTGGAATATGCTGAAAGATACCTAATTGTCGTCATTATCCAGGAGCAGCCCACCAAAGTCTTCAATAAGAGTTTAGATTAAATTTAGGACATTCTATGTACATAATATGCTCGCCACTTCCAAGCTTCTCCAAGCTGAAAGCTTCCAAGCGCCTGCACTTGGTTTCTTTGAAACAGGTGTAGAATCAACACAGGTGTGTGCATGCACACACACACACACACACACATACACAAACACAAAAATGGAGGGGGGATTGGACTACAATGTATCAGATAATCTCACAAAACTGCTTTTGCAGACTGATCTTTTTGACTTCCAAGAGATTCATCATAAATTTATGATCCCATTCTGAATACTTGAGAAAATTTGCAGTGGTGAAAGTGAACACAATCCAATTAAGATGTATGTTTCTCACTAATAAGTGGCAGAACTGCATTTTAATTCATATTATTTACTTTAATGCTAGTCTGTATCATTTCAAGTTTTTGAATGAAGTCATTGGAGCTGCCTACTTCAGGTTTTTATTTCACATTTTATTCTATATGTTTTTCTTCAAATTGTATTTTGTGCTGTGTTTTATTGTAAAGCACCCAGGAAGGTTTGATTCCTGGATGGTTTGAAAATATTAATAAATGCATTTCTGAAAATATTTAAGGAGCTAAATTTTCCAGAGGGTTTTCAGGGAGCAATTGATTGTTTTTGTTACTTGGACATTATTTACTATTATTAAATGTTAATTAATTATTGTTTTTCAATTTATCATATGATTTTTATTGTCCAGGGATGTAAGTCGTTAAGATTTGGCAGCACACAAATTTAACAAATAATTAGAGTTTGAAGCAGAAATTCAAGTCCAGAAAACATACAGATGACTGATTCAGCAGGATCATTAACTTCTTTATAAACATAATAATATGAGTAAAGTTTACAATACCATTTGTAGATTGAATCCCACCACTGCATCGAAGATTGCAATTTGGGGTCAACATTTGATGAGGTCCATGTGTGAAATCATCCCCAATTTGATGTCCACATCCTCTCCTCACCACTGCTGCCGTTCCACGGAGATGGAAAAATTGGGGACCACAGTTTTAGAGCTCAAGGTCTTTTGAGGAGTTATTTTACTGTGCTTGACACTACTGGTTTAAGTAGGTTAAACTTTACCCTTCTGGAATTCTTTGTTTCTCTCACTTGCAGCTGGGCAAGCAAAATATTACATAATATAGTCTTCAACATATGATCACAGTTGAGCCCAAAATTTCTGCTGTTAACCAAGATAGTTGTTAATGTGGATTTTGTCCCATTTTACAACCTTTCCTGTAACAGTTGTTAAGTGAATGAATAAATGCAGTTGTTAAGCTACACAGTTGTTAAGTGACTCTGGCTTCTCCGTTGACTTTGCTCATCAGAAGGAGTTCAAAAATTGATCATATGTCCCTGGGACACCATAACCATTATAAATATGAGTCAGTTGCCAAGCATCTGAATTTTAATCATGTGACCATGAGAGATTTTGCAATGGTCATAAGTGTGAAAAGTCACTTTTTTTCAGTGAAATTTTAACTTTGAATGCTTGCTAAACAAACTGTTGTAAGTGAAGAATTATCAGTATTCAAAAGAATACTGGCTGGCAATATGACCGTGGATGGCGGTGAGCTAGATATCTGGTCTAAGGGATGGCAAAATTTTGCCATTGAAATGATTAGTTGGAAAGAACCTGAAAGGCTGATAGTCATGAGTATCAGAGCTGTTCATAATTAACAGAGATAAGTAACATGATTGGGAGACCCACTTTGAAAAAGAAAATTGAAATATCATCATTGTTCAATGTTTTTGTATGGTTATTTTTTAATGTCGAAAGGCTAAGTAATCATTTCATGTGCAAAGGTGATCTTTGCAAAAACATCCTGCAAATGAACAGCTTTTGCTGATTTTAATGCTGTAATATGTGCATAAAAACAATTAAAACCTTTTCTTTTTATTCATCGTTCAGAATTATCTGTTCAGCACAAGGCTAACGTTTGTCCAGTATTTACTAGAAAAGACAATGGATGGCCATTTTGTTTTTCTTTTTTTCTTGAACGCAATTCAGAATTGTAATGATATCTCCCTCACAATTGTTCCTCAGACATTTAGCTCAAAACCCAGCTTTTCTTTTCTTCCTAAGACAAATTACTGCAGGAAGGATCCGGCAATACCATTTTTCCCCCCTCTGAGGTGGTCCTAGTAAGATACACCAAAGTTTGTAAGTTCATCAATCAATGTAGTATAAATATTAAAAGTTTTGGATCTCCTATGGTTATTATTCTGAGCAGAAAAGAAAGGGATGGAATGCTTTATATCTGACTTAAGCCCTTGAAGAAAAGATATAAAAAACAAGTTAATTAATTCCAAATCACCAAGCTCATGAATAGTTGTCACTTACAAGTGAATTGTTTATAATATAGATAATACACTGCAGTTGCAATGAAATATGATTGTCCTTTATCAAAACAGTTGTGAAAAATCTTTATATACATATATGCTCTCTCTCTCTCTTTCTCTCTCTCTCTCTTTTTGTGTAAAGCTGTCATATATAATGTTGTTGTATTGCTGTTTTATTTTTTCTTGTTTTTCTATTTATTTTGTTGTTTTTATGATAAACTTTTTTGATTTTACAATTAAAATAAATGAACAAACACATACACAACATAGAAAAGTAAAGAAAAATAAGAGAAATGAACAAAAGACAGTTCCAGAAAAATGAATTATTGACAGTTTGTGGTTCCTTATTTGTATCATTATTGCTGTCATATTTACAATTAAAGCTT
Organism: Laticauda laticaudata; assembly: GCA_004320025.1. Lineage (NCBI taxonomy): Eukaryota > Metazoa > Chordata > Lepidosauria > Squamata > Elapidae > Laticauda > Laticauda laticaudata. Next base: position 14,967 of record BHFT01050455.1, on the reverse strand, counting down.
AGTGCGTGTATATAGTTACTACAGTTATAGCTTAGCCTCCTTTACAGTTTATTGTTGTTTATTGTTATATTATCTATCTTAGTTCTATCCAATCATACCAACAGTTCCAACTCTTATAATATTCTGATGATTCTTTGTCTCTAAGTGCTAGGGTCAATTTATCAATTTCTGCACAACTTACTATTTTCTGAATAGTCATTTCCTCTGTTGGAATATAAGATTGTTTCCAACATTGTGGAAAGGCCAATCTAGCTGCCGTCAGTGTGTGTAATATTATGTATTTAGCTTTTCTGGGGAGTTGCCTATTAAATATCCCGAGTAAGAAGAATTCTGGTTTGAGTTCAATCTGTTCAGTCGTAATTTCCTCCAATTATTTTTAATTCTCCGCCAATATCTTTGGACTTCTATACAGGACCACCACATGTGGTAGAATGTTCCAAGTTTCTTTTTGCACTTCCAGCAATTCGGATTCATGTTGGGGAACATCTTCGCTAGTCTTGAAGGAGGGAGATGCCATTTGTAGAACATTTTATAGGCATTTTCTTTGTATATTGCCGATTTTGTAATTTTATTATTTCTGGTCCAAATCTTTTCTCATTCTATTAAAGTAATGCTGTGTCCTATATTTCTACTCCAAGCTATCATATTACCTTTGACTACTTCCTCCTCTAATTCTATCTCTAATAGGTAATTATAAAATTTTGTTATATATTTTTTTATTTGGACCTAATAAGATTTTATCTAATTGTTGTGATTTTATCTAACTGTAGATTCCAAAATCTTTCTTTTTCTATCTGTATCTATTTTGTACTTGAAGATATGCCCACCAGTCAATTTGCAGCCCTTGTTCTTAGAGATCTTGCCATGATTTTAAAGTTCCTTGTGTATCCAATAAATCTTTGTATTTTATCATTTTATTAATATCCAAATTGTTTGGGTGGATCATCATCTCCATTGTTGAGATTCAAATCAGGATCTTTAGATAGTGGTGTTGTTCTGTTTAATTAGTAAAGATTTTTTAAAGCAATGCAGGAGGATTCCAACAGAGTTCAGGAAAAGGAGAAAAGGTTTCTGCAATTTCTCAGGTCTTTAAACGGCAGGTAAACATTTCAAACAAATCATTGCAAGCCCTGAACAAGCCATGTAATGAAAGAAACAATGAATTGGAGGCTTCTGACATTCAGACATATAGTGAATATATTATAGTAATCTGTTAAGAATCAGATTACATTACTTGTAATTAAAAAAAATGTGATAAAATGTGAGGTTTGGTATCATAGACACTGGGACCTCTAGTGATAAGTGATAGTTTTATTGTTCTGTTAAAACAATTGAGAGACTACTACAAAGCCTATATGAAAAGATCTTACTATGGAAAAGGAAAGGAGGGAGGGAGGGGTAATGTTAAATACATATTTCAGTGGAAGAATTCTGTCATTTTATCTATAGGATAATATTGTTTATTATAATAAATTAATTAGTCTATAAAGCTGCTGGATAAGATTCTTCTTAAATATTCTTCAGGATAGTTATGTTCATTTGCCCTTATAACAACTGTCTAGACTAGCTTTTTAAACAAATGTGGATTTGTTTTTTAATAAGATCCATCTTGTGATAAGACTTCAGTTTCGTTTTGTTTTATTGTGAAGCAGATACTACTAAAATGTAAGCACCAAAGCAGAGCACCAGATTGTTGTTCTCAGAGGGAGAAATTAGAAACGTGGCTACTGATTTGGAATTAAAAATGGCATTACTAATTGATTAAATTAGAGAGCTGTGCATAAAGTTCATGCTCCTAGAAATCTAATGAGTTAAACATGCAACAATGAGAACATCAGCCCTGCAGTACAGGTAGTCTTTGACTTATGACCACAATTGAGCTCAAAATTTTTGTTGTTAAGCGAGACACTTGTTAAATAAGTTTTTCCCCATTTTATAACTTTTCTTGCCACAGTTGTTAAGTGAGTCATTACAGTCGATAGGGTAGAAACTGGTTTTAAGTGAATCTGGCTCCCCTTTTGAACCCTTTTGATTTTGCTTGTCTGAAGGATGCAAAAGGGGATCATGTGACTCTGAGACACAGCAAATTCTGAATTCATAAATATGAATCAGTTGCCAAGCATCTGAATTTTGATCATATAATCATGGGGTTACTACAAAGGTTGTAACTATGAAAATTGGTCATAAGTCACAATATTCAGGACCGTTGCAACTTTGAATGCTTACGGTTATAAATCAGAGATTACCTGTATTCCACAAAAAAGACAGCTTACCTGCATTAAACATAAAAAAAAGCCACAAATAAAAAACACTGAGCCTAGGATACATGCAGAAAAAGAGTTTTTGTTTTTTTCTTAGCATGATCATGGAATATTTAGCCTCTGGCTGGGATGGGCCAATCCCAGTGGGATTGAGGCAGTCCCTCAAGCAGCTTGAACCCATGCCATGAAAGGCTTTGAAGGTGATGATCAACATCTTGGATTGCAGGTGGAAGCAGACTGGCTGCCAATGCAGCTCTTGGAGGCCTGGTGTTACCTGGCTCATTCTTCGGGCCCCCAAGAACTGCTGACCCCAGCTAAAGCTTCTGAATGCTCGCCAAGAGTAGCCCCATGCAGAGCAGGTTACAATAGTCCATGCCAGTGGTGGGATTCAAATTTTTTGGAATCCAAAAAAATTGGTTTTATGGGCATGGAATGGCTTGGTGGGCATGGCAGGGGAAGAATACTGTAAAATCTCCATTCCCACTCAGTCCTGGGGGAAAGTTACGACCCATTCTCTCCCCATCCCACTGATCTGCTTTCCATCTCCATTCTCCTGCACAGGGCAACAAAAGAAGATCCAGTCGATCAGCTGGGACTCAGGAGGCAGAGAATAGATGGGGGGAGGGGCAGTCAGAGGTGGTATTTTCTGGTTCTCTGAACTTCTCAAAATTTCTACGACTGGTTCTCCAGAACTGGTCAGAACCTGCTGAATACCACCTCTGGAAGATTTTCAATAATTTAACCATTAATATTCCCTTTGGAAGAACATCTCAGACCCTATTTCCCAGAAGAACGCATTGCTTTGTTTAAAAACCGACTCACAGTAGCCATTTTAACAAAACACAGGGAAACAAAATGTGCTAAGAAAGCATTCCCTTTCATCCATTTGTAGGAATAAGATTAAGTTACAGAGGAATGGTGCTGAAGGTGTAGGACAGAATTTCTGAAGGAATTTCACTCTGCACTTGGGAAAGTAAACTGGAGAACAGGTTACATCTCAAATCATTTGTGTCAGCACAAACAACCAAAAATTCTTGAAAAAGCATGAACTACTAAGATAGGTAATGAAAGGAAAACTGCCAAGTCAACCTTGGTATGTCAGTTCCTATTTTTTGTATTGGAAATAAAATGAAAGTGATTTGTCATTGCCACCTTGGGGGAATTTTTTTTCCCCAGTTCAGCCTTTTCTTATTGTCCTAGTTTAACAACCTTGTTAACATCTCTTGAGGCATTTTTTAAAAAAATAATTGGCCCAATGGGGATCTTTAAAAACTGATGTAGAAAAAGTCTGTTCCTGGCTATTCTGAATGAATATCAAGCTTCTAAATTTCAACTCTTCTTGAAATAGCAGCCAGGTGTGCCCAGTCTTATAAAAGTTAATGTACAGATAGTCCTCGACTTACAACTTTTTGTTTAGTGATGTTTTGGAATTCAGTGGCACTGAAAAATTTGACTTGTGACTGTTTTTCACATTTACAACTGCTGTAGCATCCCACTGTTCAGATGATCAGAATTTGAATGCTTGGCAACTGGCTCATATTTATGACCATTGCAGTGTCCAGGGTCCTGTGATCACTTTTTGTGATCTTCCGACCAGGAATGCAAATGGAGAAGCCAGATTCACTTCATTTAACTTAACAACTATGGCAAGAAAGGTCGTAAAATGAGACAAAATTCACTTAATAATTGTCTCACTTAGCAATGGAAATGGACTCAGTTGTCATTATAAGTTGAGGACTAATTGTAAAGGTTTCCCTTGTCCAATCATATTCGACTCTAGGGGGCGGTGCTCATCTCTGTTTCTTAGCTGAAAGAATCAGCATTGTCCAAACTCACTTCCGTGGTCACGTGGCCAGTGTGGCTATATGCCTAGGTGCACTGAACACTTCCCATCAAAGTGGTACCTATGAACCTACTAACATTTGCATGCATTTGCATATTTGCATGCAGGAGCTGGACCAGGTAACAGGAGTTTACCCCATTGTATGGCGCTTGGGTCTCAAACCTGGATTATCAACTTTCCAGTTGGCAAGCCTAGCATCTTAACCACTGAGTCATTGCACCCTTCTACGAAAATTACCTGGGAATTAGGGAATTACCTGGGGATTAAGGGATTACCTGGAATTAGGGATTTAAATTTCAGAAAAATATATCAATAGCTCAACAGAGCATGATTTAGCTTCCACCATCCATCAAATATTCTAGGATCTGTGACAGTAACATATAAATTGTAACTTTTCTCCAGGGCTTAAAAAAGGCTTATAAAGAAGCAGCTGCTAAACCTGCTGCATCAAGAAGAGCTGAAAAGACCCATTTTCCCAGGGCATGTGGCTTTCTCTCTAGTTATGCAAGGTAAGTATATTTTTTTTCTCGGCAAGTCAACAAAGAGTTCAAGAAAAAAAGGTGATCGTTTGGCTCCAATAGCGAGTGCTGTATCTAGAATAAAGGGCAGATATTGTAACTTAAGCAACCCATGGTATGTTCTTGGAAAATGAGCGAACACCAAGACAGTCTTAAAGCTGAGGTGAAACTCCAAAGCAGGCTGTGTGGTCAATGGGGGGAGAGGGAAGTGCTCAGTGGTGGCATTCAATTTTTGTTTACTACCAGTTCTGTGGGCGTGGCTTGGTGGGAGTGGCAAGGGAAGGATACCAAAATTCCCATTCCCTCCCCACCCCAATAACCTGCTTTCCAGCTCCGTCCCTCCTGTGCAGGGCAACAAAAGAAGACCCAGCCAATCAGTTGGGACTTGGGAGGCAGAGAATAGATGGAGGCGGGGCCAATCAGAGGTGGTATTTACCAGTTCTCCAAACTTCTCAAAATTTCCATTACTGGTTCTCCAGAACTGGTCAGAACCTGCTGAATACCATCTCTGGAAGTGCTTTCCTAATCTGAAAACAGTTTAAGGATTCATTCTTATAAAGGCCTGGTCCCCACTGCACTTACAGATGCAAAGAGGATGTAAAACATTAAAAAAAGCTTGCCATCCATTGGAAAACGCTATGCATCTGTTGTGTACTCATTGCATACGTGTTTCATACGCTCTATCCGTCGAGCATCCATCCACTGCAATTTCATCCATGCAAGAAGTTGTGAGCTGCAAAAACTTTGTGAATGGATGAACTTTCTGCCGTGTACGATGTAAATCCACGGACATACGAGCAACAAACGTTCTATTGTCCGTTATCATCTGTTAAACGTCCGCTGTATCCTCTTCTGCATCCTCTGTATGGACATCCTGTAACTCACATCCACTGCAGTTGAAAATGGAAAGAGGGAGGAAGAAAAGGTACATGGAACGTCTATACATCGTTAGTAGCACAGAAATAGAAAGAATGAGCAGTGAACGGTTTGCATCCGATATACATCGGTACGGCATCCCTTTCTTTCCTTTAGGGGTACATGATGCATCCGCTTCATCCACTATGCGTCCACTTTGAAATTATCCCCCATAACCCCTTCAGAGGTGTCATCCCCTTCCATCCGCTTTCATCCGCTAGGCTTCCGATGAACATCATTTAACATCCCCGCTACATCCTACCCAAGTCCATTCTTTTCCGTTCTTTTTCCGTTCTGTTTATGCAAATTTTTCACACACTTTTTAGCGGCGGTATGAACAATGGATGGAGCCACCCCCGAAATTTTGCTCGTCCGCTGTGTCCTTTATGCATACATTTTGCGTCCGTTGGCCAGTGGGACTGGGCCTTAATTAGAAGCAGTAGGAAAAACTCCAAGGATTTGGAATGACATAATTCCATCTAGAGCTCTGAAGAAAGAAGTGAGGGGAGTGGGTTTTTGTTTTATTTTTAAACTATTTAATTTCACTTGGTTTTTTTTTTAAATCCCATCATTAAAAATGAACCAAAACTCAAGGAAAAACAAAAGAAGCTCAATTGAAAAGGATCCATTTAATAATAATAATAAAATGCTCCATTTCTACTTATTCAATCTGGACTTGATCAACATCAAACTCGATCACATCATGTGATGTATGACAACGTTTTTTTGCCTTTGCTGAGCCAGGGAGCACGTCACACATCTGTCCAGCGGGCCACCAGTTTGACCCCTGACCTAGATCAATATTTTCAATTTGGCAACTTTAATTCTCAGAATTCCTCAGTCATGCTGCTTGAAAAAGAAACCTGATTTACACCTTAAAGAAAGAGATTTTCCCATTTCCTCATGTATAGAATAGAAATACTTTAAAAAATAGGGGCTGTGGGAGGCACATAAACTAATTTCATTCTTTGATTAATTTAATTAGTAATTTTATTCTATTACCACATGGATCCTCTTTATTTTCTTTTTTCATTAATTTAATTTCCCCACCTCTGCATTTAGTTTAGTCACTGCAATGAATGTGGTCTAATACTGATATATTATTACTTTTTAATATCATCTTTATTTGTAATATATTAAGCAATGTAAATCTTTAACAAAAACCTTACTTGAAGAGTTGATCACTACTACATTACTGTATGTACAGTATGATGTCAATATAGATGTAATTGACTTTTTAGTCAAAGGGTTTAGTTTAGATTGTAGTATTACTGTTCCTTACTGCTCATTCAGGCATTCTTAAGCTGGCCAAAGACCACATAAAGATTTGAGCAGTTGGACACTGATGTGTGCTAAAGTTGTAAAAAAAGAAAGAATAATACATTCACTGATAATACTTCACTGATTAAAGTGATAGAAACTGGCAATATCCAATGCTTAAGGATTAGGCTGGAAACATGAAGATCTAGATGCAAACCAAGCTCAGCCAAAGAAGCCACTGAGTGATTTCAGCCCAGATATTGTCACTGAAGCCAACCTACCAAAAAGAGTCATTAGATTCTTCTCTTCTTGATTAGTTTCCATCCATTGCTTCTTGTCAAGCACCTGAAGGCAGAATGAGAAGCAATGGGTGGAAATTAATCAAGGAGAGAAGCAACCTAGAACTAAGGAGACATTTCCTGACAGCTAGAACAATTAACAATTAACTTGCCTCCAGAACTTGCTGAAACAATGGAAGAAATTGGACAACCATTTGTCTGAAATGGTTGAGCAGTGGGACAGCAGGCTACCTGAGCAGTGGGGTTTCCTGAGCAGCAAGTTAAACAAACAGATTAACAGAGTTGGAAGGAGCCTTGTAGGTCATCTAGTCCAACCTCCCACCCAAGCAGGAGACCCTACATAATTTCAGACAAATGGCAGTCCAATCTCTTCTTGAAAGCCTCCAGCGATGAAGCTCCTGCAGCTTCCAAAGATAAGCTGTTCCATTGGTTGATTGTTCTCACTATCAGACAAATTCTCCTCACTTCTAGGTTGAATCTCTCTTTGAGTTGGACTAGAAGACCTCCAAGATTCCTTCCAACTCTTATTCAGTTCTGCTGAAGAACTATTTCTGGTGAGAGAAATAGGAAGCCCATACTTTCCTCAAGAAGCCATTGTTAAGTCTGAATGATGTCCTGTAAGCCCACCCACAGTCCATTTTAACATGGTGTATCATTTCCCAGGGAGCTATCAATGTGTCACTTCCCCTGGATGAAGAGAAGTAGGCTGATTCTGTTAAAGGGGTGATTTAGTTGAACCCTCAATAAAAACAAAGCATCCCTCTAAGATAAACAAAGAGTCTTGCCAAGATTTACCCAGCACTAGGATTCTGATTAAATTCTGTTAATCAGTCTTGTAGTACAAGTGAATATGCCAATTTTCCTGTCATGGTTTGAGATTTCCCTTATGGTTAATTGACTCCACTCCCTTTCTGCATTGTTGAGTGCAGAAATTGCAGAAGACAGATAAGGATAAATTTATTTTTATCCCTTATTTATACTTTTAAAAAAGGCCTGATTCTCCTTAACATTAACAAAACACAGTTCATATTTATCCTTATCCCCTTGATGTGAATGCTACAAAAAAGAGAGCTATAAGTTATAAACATCTAATAACCAGCACATTCTGGAGAAGCATTTTCAGGATCATTGACTGACAATCATCTTTTGATTTAACTATTAACTACCAGTAATAGCTGTACCATTAGAGAACGTGGTATATTAAGAATGTAGTTTATCATGGCACTCATTATTTCATAAAGCAATGTTTCCAAACTGAATTAGACTCTGAGTGACTACATGGACGTGTAGTTTTTTGGAACTTTTGTTTGGGATTTTTAAAAGTTTTCTTTGTCTATTCAATAACCTTGAAATTTTTTGGATGGTCTCACATCGAAGTATTAAAAATATCTAATTCTGCTTAGAACCTTTTATGGATCATATCCCTGCATGATCTTTCATACTTTGGAAAGACGGATCAATCACTGTAAAGCACTTGCAGCACATTAAATTCTCATTGCCTCAGTTTTGACATGAATAATTGAAAAGCATGATTTATGTGAATTTTCTGGTCCAATATACATCCAAAGCCTGCAGCAAACAGAACCTCAAGAAAATTCCAGTTCCTTATCCTGTGACTATATAAGATTCAAAGGCAACATTTTTGCTATGATAAAATTATGACAGTGGTAAAAGATCTAAATAATCAAGGAACTCTGAAGAACAACTAAAATACATGCTTTAGTACAAAGGTGTCAAACTCGCTGCGTCAACTTGCTGTCACGTGATGTTTCGTGACTTTTCCCCATTCACAGAGTTGGGGTGGCCTGCATGTGATGCATCTGGCTTGTGGGCTGTTTGACACCACAGGCACTTAATTATAAGATGTTTAAGATTGTGTTCTGACCAAGGCTTTCTTGAGACAGTAACAATCACATGCTGTTCCCCAAAAAACTTTTTTTTATTTCAATGGCTGTGAATTATATACTTTCACAGACAATAACAAGTCCCAAACAGTTTTTGCATAGTCCAACAGAAGTCTGCCACAGTCTTTTCAGGATAAGGCTGATAAGCACCCACCTTTATCTCCCTTGAAATGCTGCCAATGACTAAATTGCCAGTTAGCTGTACAAGGCCAAACGGAGCACAAAGTCAACACTAAGCTTCAGATATTAAACCGAACAGAATGAACAGTTGCTTCCTGCAAAGGCTCATGTCCCTTTGCTCCTTCTTTATGTCTTATGGGAGGGGCCAATCATCTCCAAGCCTTACTCCTTACCCCCTTTTTTAATCTGTTCTTGCCTTCTGGCAGCTCTGCGCAAGCGCACACTGGGAACCTGTTCCCCTTGTTCCCCTCCTCTGCCTCACTGATGTCAGATTCTGGAAGCTCCAAAGTCAAGCACATAACTCTCAGGTGGCCCTGGCCCCATCTCTGTGTCAGATGCAGATCCTTCATCCGCAGCCCTCTCCAGACTCCAGGACTGGCCCATGTTCCTCCCCACTGCAGATCCTTCATCCGCAGCCCTCTCCAGACTCCAGGACTGGCCCATGTTCCTCCCCACTGTCCGACTCTGCTGCCAGCTCTGCAGGCCACCAGCAGACTACAACAGGTTGGTTCCTACACCGATGTGTCAACATGTGGTCCATGTTCTTTCAGAATTCAATTACCAGCTCTATCAGTATTTTAAGAAAAATAAAAGCTTTGCCTTTTCAATGTAAGTGAAAAAAAGTGTTGTTTCTAAAAAGCACTTTTTTAAATCACAGGAAACCCCTTTCCAGCAAAAATAACTTCTTGATTCAGTATCATCTCCTGAGAGTTAATGAGAGTGAAAGAGAGAAAAATACTTCTGAAACTATTGATTCTGAATCTGAGAATAATAGAGTAGGAAAAGACTAGGCCAATATTTCTCAATCTCATCCACTCTGGGGAATTCTGGGAATTGAGGTCCTCACATCTTAAAACTGCCAAGATTGAGAAACACTGGTTGAGGTTATTAAGTCCAATCACTGCTTAAAGCAGGTATCATCCATAAAATGCCTCTCCAGGCTCTGCTTGAAGGCATCCAGTGAAGGTCAGCTCACCATTCCCCCGATAATTGAATTCTACTATTAAACTGCTGCATGATGATTTTTTTTCCTCCTGATGCAGTTACTTTGCAGCCAATTAATCAAGGATGTCACCCATTACATTTACATTGATTTGAATATTATTTAAATAAAGATTAAAATTAAAAGGATGTGTTTTGGGGGGGAGGAATCTGACTTTTGGAGGGTCTACAGAGAGATTACTTAGCAGTCTATGCATTTATGAGGGTCTGAAGATTATCTTACAACAAGCAATCTCTATATATTTGGAGTTTGGCACTTATCAAGTACATTGGTATAGTTAGTGGTAAGGTACCATGGCATCTGTAGTCCAAAATATGCTAGACAATCTTCCTTTTTGAAGGAATGGTATGTTACCTGGTTATATTGAATGAACAGCAAACAGGGCTGATTGTTAAACTTCTGATCAATTATTTTAAGTTACAGTAAGATTAGCTATGTGACGAATGACTTCACAACTTCTTTAAAAGTAAACCTAGCACCTCTCACTTCTAACAGTTTTACAGACATGCTTAGAATAGGGCAAGGGGAGAGAAAAGATATATTGTTAAACTGAAGGAAACAGATGTTTGCAAGTATTTTGTCGGCAAGACTGTATTTAACTCTTGCTGAAGATGGGACATCTAAAAAAGGTCATAGGCAAGACAATCCTCATGTAATTTAATTAAATGTAGATTTAAAATCATCTTTATTAAATATAGTTCATCTTAGTCTGTCTGCAGGTGATTACCCTCAGGGATAGTGAGAGAATGAAGAGCTTTCTCTGCTATCAGCCATATTCCTTGTCTGCCTGAACAAACAGATAATTGTGATAGCCTAAGAGTAGATGTGGTTTTCTGCATTGCAGCTAGCTTGAGTTCAAGATTGGTTCAACAATTCATACTTTGATGTCTGATCGAGCTTTTTGTCAGAAACTCACCGAAAGGACTGAATATAATAAAGGCAGAGGCTCAACTTAATAAATGAAAAGGTCATAGGTTCCCTCTCAAGAAGTAATAGACATTGCTCATTTGAAGAAATAAATGCCAAAAAAAAAAAATCAATGTACAGTATCTGAATGATGCTAGTGTTCTCTCTCTTTCTCTTTTGCTCTCTCTCATTGTATTTAACTAAAAACCAAGCACAAGCATTCAGGGATGGGAAGTCCCTCAAAAGGAAACAGAAGTCTGATATGTACTGAGATAAAGGAGGATTTCTATATCGGAAGTTATAATCTACAATGATAACATGACTGTCATGCCCTTGGTGGAGACTGACTCTGAGGGAGTGGAGGAACAGCCGACAGGGAGTGGAAGTATGGCTCCAGAGGTTGTGGAGGAGGTTGTGGAATGGCAGAGGCTGGCTGGGCAGTCAGAGGAGGACCCAGGCCCATCCCCTATCCATCCTAGGGCATGCAGGGAGGAGAGGAAAAGGGAGAGATGTGGTCTACTGGAAGGAGAGGGCCTTGATCCTCTTCATGGGCTGCAGCTGTGATAACTGGACAAGAGGACAGGCATGCATACAGGCAAGTGTTGGAAATAAAGTGTGGAAATATTTATAGTTTATTATTTCTCTCTGAGTTTGGGCAGTGGTGGGATTCAAATAATTTAACAACCGGTTCTCTGCCCTAATGATTTCTTCCAACAATCAGTTCACCAAAATGATCGGAAGCTTAACAATTGGTTGTCCCAAAGTGATGCGAACTGCCTGAATCCCACCACTGCCCAAGATTGGCATCCTTCCCAGTGTGTGTTCTGATATCTGTGGATGTCTTCCAGTCCTTATCTTGCCTGGTTTGTGTTGTTTTTTACTCTTTATAATTTAANAAGGGGCTTCACCTGTTTTTTGTGATTGTGTTTATTTTGTATCCCACCCTGGGTCATCACTGTTGAGGTAATTCCCCATTAGGAGAATGAGCACATACAGGGAGATGTAGTGAGAGTAGGGAAGAATAATACACACACAGCACACAGATACACTGTACAGTAAATGTAGGTTTTTACTTCCAATAAATGTTTAAGCAAAGTTCAAACACAGTCCATATCATTCATGGTTAAATCAGTCAGTTTTCAGTCCAGGGATAATCCAGTAACAAAGTCCAGTGTCAAAAACAGTTCAGTAACACACTAATATCAAATCCAAGAATAACAGTCAATTAGGAGGAAGGGCAATACTCTCCAACAGAAGGAAACAGAGACTCACTGAGACACACTCTTCTGAGACTAACACAATCCAGGTTTCTGGCTCCATTTTATGGCCATTTGTGGAACCACACCCAATTACAGTTTAGCATTTTCTTAAAGACATAGTATTAAAATGTCTATCCTAGTTTATATATTTCCAAACCAAATAACTGTTAGGTGACTTACATTCCTAACAATCACAATGACATTAGTTTTAGGGATAAGTTGAAAATGATTATAATAATTGTCATGGTGATGATGATAAGAGCTGGGGGAGGAAAGAGTATATACAAATCCAGGGGAATCTTGGTAAGCATAATTATGTGGATATATCTGTAGCAGCTCTCTACAAAGATACATGATTTGATTTTACTTGGCAGGAGCATCCTCAGGGGATTAATAGAAAATTGTTGAAGTATGACTGAAGGATCAAAGCTCCATCCCTTTTTAATGTGCATAATATGCATTGGATGCACTTTGAGAAGGGTGAGACACTGATTGCTTTCGTTGCACCTGCTATCTTGAGCCTCTTCTATCCCTGCCCCCCACCCCCAATACTCTTGCTATCACTCTCCCTATGCACTTATTAGCTTAGATATTTTATCTTGAGGTTATCTACTGTTCCTGGCAGAAAAGGCACTCTATTCTGCCTCTTATTTATGTGGAAGATTGATGAATTTTTGAACAATTAAAATTTTGTCACAAGGCTTACTAAATTACTCTTATCAGAGACATCTCTGTGGCAGGAAAGGTTAAAAAAATAGCTTGACCGTGTGATTGAAACTCTGCACCTTTTACACACAACACATATAAAAAGGGAGGAAAATTTGGTCACACAATTGCAACTTTGAAAAAAAAATCATTCTTGTGGATACTCCTGATCCTGATAATCGCTACTCATTTCCTTTTCTTTCTTAATCTTCATTGTCCTTCTCTTTTAACCCCATTTCCAAGTTTTTTTTAGCTGCCAGCTTGCCATCAGTTAATCTTTCATTGGCATTCCTCAGAGTAACAAGCAATGATTTTATCAGAGTACATTTGTGAACTGGAATAGAGCTTAAGCCCCTGTCACACAGCACCAACGGATGCAAAGAGGATGTAAAATGGAGAGAAACACTTGCCATCCGTTGGTTTAATGCCGATGGCTTCCATTCTTGTACTCACAGATCCGTTTTTCATATTTCTCTATCCGTAACAGCATCCGTCTACTGACACTTCATTTGCTCAAAAAGTTTTGAGCTGCACAAAAACTTTTTGAGCGGAAAATGTATCCAATGCGTCCATTAGAACATCCGCTACGCATACGGGGAACATCCGTTAATAACGTCCGCTCATATCTGCTAGGGCATCCGCTGTGCATCCGCCGAACTCGCATCCGCTCCAGCGGAACACGGACACAGGGAGGAAGTGAAACGACGTGGAACGGACACACAGCGCGTCAGTAGCATGGACCGAGAAAGGATGAAAGCGGATGCAAGCTCGCATACAAAGCATAAAAATGGAAAAAACATTCGCAAGGGTACGTATCTTGGATATTTAGGATGTCTGCAGGATGTCTAGCGGATGCAAGGACATATAGCAGACCAACCTATATTTCTATAAAAAGGGGGAGCCAACTCACCTAGATCTCACTTTTCAGTCGAGCAGCCCTGCTGTGCAGACCATTTCTTCAGCCTTCCAATTCTGGCTCTTGCTGTTCCACAGCATCCAGTCATTTCCACATGGATCATTCCACACACTCCTTTTGGTAGCCACCATCGTTCTGACACAGTGCGAAGCCGTCTACAGGCTCTTCACCTGTTCTACGCAAAGAAAGGAGGCTAGCCAAGAAGTGTCTGGTCCGCAAGATGGATGCGCCAGATTAGAAGCAGAGTACAGAACTGTATAACAAGCTGATGGTGGAGCTGAGGAATGAAGACTCTCGTGCATTCAAGAACTTCATGAAGATGCTGCCAGCCATGTTTGACAAAGTTTGTTGAAGGCAGCTGAGACCGCCTAGGTTGACGCAAAGCAGAGGCACTAACTTCTGGCGCCAAGCTGGACCCTGGCTCACAGGTGGCTACTGACTCTGCGCCACCTGGCTCAGGGACAACGTACAGTGAAAGCATGCAGTAGCAGCTGGAGGGTGGCCACACAACGTACATCAGCATTGTGGTCAGAGAAGTGGTGCAGGCTATCATCGAAGAATCCTGAGAGGCTCCTCCAGTTGCCCTCCACTGAAGAAGGCTGGAAGAAAGTTGCAGAGAGTGGTATCAGAAGTGGCAGCTTCCCACACACTGTTGGAGCCATATATGGGAAGTACGTGGCGCAAAGCTTCAGCCACAAGTCAGGGTCCACTTTACAACTACAAGGGCTTCTTCAGCATCATCTCTTCGGGCCAGGTCGATGCTGACTACAAGTTCATGTTACATCGATGCTTCAGGCAACGGCTTCATCTTCAGACGCCCAGGAATACAGAACGCCAGTCACTCAAAGGAAGGGCTGGACGCAACGTCATCAATGGGCTTCCAGATCCGGAACCCCTGCCCAACTACAGCACACGATGGTGCCTACTTCATCTGGGGATGATGCCTTCTCCCTCAAGTAACTACCTCAAGAAGCTCTTAGCACTTCCAGATGCCTCAC
>BHFT01050454.1:0-51827 GCA_004320025.1 Laticauda laticaudata | reverse complement strand
GATAGTTGTAATAAGGCCATACCAGCAAATTTAGGACCAACAAAAAGACTGTTTCTGTTAGAAAACAGTTCAAATTGTAGGAGCAGAAATGACTGCTTCAAATGTTTTGCTAATCAACACATGAAATTTTTTTTAAAGAAAAATAGACAAATTAATAAAGAATAGCACTGTCAATAGTTTCTACACTACCTAAACATTACTAAGTTCAAATGCATTGTAACGTCCAGTTATTAGTTGCTTGAGGGCCTGCTTGTATGAGCTTTTCATAAACATCTAGCTGGTCAAGTACAATATGTGACATGCCTTTTATTTGAGCCCACATAGCTTTTTCTGTATTCAGTGAATAGTTTGCAAAGTTCATAAGGCCAGAATTATTCTTTTTTAACTGAACTTGTGGCATACCCAATTGGAGAAGACTGCCTCACTGCACTTGCTTTTGAATAAATATAGTTGTGTTTTATACAAAGGAAAAATGCAAAAGTGAACTCCTCTCACTTCTCCAATCTAGGTTGCCCTTTTCATCAGAGGATGCTGCTCATGTTCAGGATCATTACACACTCTTGGAGAGACAGATCATCATTGAGGTAAGGTCCCACTCTGCCACTGGTTACATGGCGTTGACAATTATTCCAGACTTCTTGGCTTTGACCTTGTTATAATACCAAGCTTTTTTTGCAGACTAAAAAGAAAATGAGACAGGGCCAAAATATTACAACTTTTCCTCCCCCATTTCTGGATTAGAGGGTTAAGGAGAAAAACAGGTGCCATAAACCTCGTAGACATGGAACAAAAGAAAGACAGCTAAACCCAAGGCTAGAAAAAGTTGCCCATGCAACTTTTTGCATGGATGTGCATGCACCACCCACCAATGCTGGATGATTGTTTCAGAAGTCCTTAGAAAACTTTTCCTGGGCTTACATGATTATTGTCATGTGATTTCAGAAAAATAAAGGATTTTTCTGAGATACAGATATTACTAATATAATCTTTATTCTATTCCTCCTTCGTGAAATTCATTAGGGCTTGGAGTAAATTAAGCTAACTGGTAACGACTAGGAAAAATTCATAAAGACCACAATTCTGCCCAAACTTTCTTAGGCAAGAACACTTCTGAACATAGGCTTTTACCTCTGGAAAATAAATATGGAAAGGACTACAACCCACTTGCTAGGATTTAATCCCAATTGTCTTTGAAGCTTAAAAAAAATGTTTTGATGTAACACCAGACATCTTTATTCCTGTGCAATTCATTTTTTGTTCTGATTTTTTTCCAGGCAAATGACAAACATTTAGAGTCATCTGGGCAGACGGAAATCTTTCGAAAATACCCCAGAAAAGCTTCCATTCTAAACATGCCATTAGTCACCACACTTTTCTACTCTTGCTTCTACCATTACACAGAAACTGAGGTTAGGACTGTGGTAGCAATGGGGATCTCTGTGTTAATCGGTGAAGCTGGTGTCTTTTCAGAATAAAGGAGAAGCCACATATCACCGTGTGCAAGTGGGCATCTGAAACATTGTATATTAGACAATGGACTCTTCAGATACTGCAGAGTTTTTAAAAATAATGAACGTAAAAATGCTATTATCCTTAGTTCGTTTAGTCTAGATAAGGCTTCCTTGGATGTTAAATCCTGGAGTATTTTAAGCCTAATATGTGATATATATTTAAAATAGTTTATATATAAAATGGTTTTATTCGTGTTTGGGGCAAAAATTCTAAAATGTTATGTAAATTTTACATATATTGCTTGTTACCAGTTTTTTTTCTTGGTTAAAAGATTTTGATAAAAATTGCAATGTCTCTTTTCCAGGGAACATTCAGTAGTCCAGCAAACTTGAAGAAAACTTTCAAGGTAAGGAAGCTGATAGTTTGCCAAGTATACATCTCTATCTTGTAGAAGAGAACAACAATCCTAGAAATGTATGCAGAGAATATGTATTATGGAATGAAGGCATTCAAAGGATTGTGCTGCTAAAACCATTAAGTGTGACAAGGCTTGGTTAAAGTAGCTTAATTGGACAATGTTCATCTTAAGAGACAACCATAATATTCTACTACCAGAAATGAGCTTAAATCTGTTCATTTGCTCCTTTTTTTAGTGCACTGCACAGGGTATCTATGAGTTTGGGATTACATTCAGCTTGGCCTGATGTTGGATGGATTTTTTTCTTTTTGCATTGTAGCTCAGGGCTACAGATTGTATTTATAGACAGCAAGGCCCATGCCATGCAATTGAGCTTCCATTACAAGAATCTCAGCAACCAATGGATTTAATTATCTTTATTTTCAATTTCAGTTTCCTCCAAGAGGTTAGGGCAACATAATAAAGTACTCTCTCCTCTGGTTCTTCCTCAAAACAGCTTAGGAAGGATGGGCTGACAGAAAATGATTGACCTCAAATCATCCAGTGAGCTTTCTGGAAATATGGATGGATATGAACTAGATTTTTTGAAACCTATCCCTTTAACTATTACTTCACACTGGATCACGATTTAGCTCTCTCAAGCCATTTCTAGGATTTCCATTTTTTTACCTTACAGATTCCAGATAAACAGTATGTGCTGACAGCTCTGGCTGCTCGTGCCAAACTCCGAGCTTGGCATGATGTGGATGCTTTGTTCACAACAAAGGTGAGACCCTGCTGATTTTCATTGAATCATATATGGTACTTGGCATGATTATTCTTTATGCTAGTGATGTGCTTATCTATTTGCCCTTATACGATGCATAATGGATTAGTTCATTTCTAGGAAAAGACTTGTTCCAATTATTTTCTTTGAATTTTGGGATACCTACAGGTAAGTTATGTCAGAAAAGGACAGCAGCTTTGTCCAATGCATCTTCCTTTAGAACATATGCAACAAATGCAACATATGCAATAAATGAAGGAGATATCCAAGAATAACTATTGCCTCTCCTAAGAGATGTTTAGCACTCCATCCTCAGGTAGTCACAAGGTCTGATGCTATTTTCTTTTTCTCAATTTGTGATTTCAGAATTGGTTAGGCTATACCAAAAAAAGAGCTCCTATTGGTTTCCATCGAGTGGTGGAGATATTGCAGCGGAACAACGCCCCGGTACAGGTAATTGAGCAAGCTGTCTAGTAGTCTGGTTCTGGTATAGTCCACTGGTCAACAGACCATTGCCTCTATCATGAAAAGTCTTCATGTGTTCATTTCTCAAATAATTTTGTACATTGTTCATGAAAATTAGAAATATTTATCTAGTTTGGTATGCACTGTTTGTTTTTAATACACCTTCGATTATAGAGTGGACCGCATACCTTTTGCAAAGTAGTTGGTGAAGAAACAAACTTACTTCAGGGTAAAACTGATGTGGAATTAAATGAGGGGATAAACAAAGAATCATGAATATTCTGCTGATATTTCTTTGTCTTGTTCCTGTAGGTCCTGCAGGAGTACGTGCGTTTAATAGAAGATGTTGAGACTAAGCTGAATCTTGCTATGAAATACAAGTGCCATGATGTTGTTATAGATGTATGTTTTACATATTTTATGTGGAAAATTGTGGAACAGCCAATTGATTCTTTAGTGAAAAATTCCTAAATTATTCTTGAAATACTTGGAGGAACTATCATTGGCAGTATACCATAGTTTGTATTTCAGAACTACTGCCTCTCTCAATCCCCTTATGTTAGTAAAATTAAAATTAATTGTGCATGTTTAAAGAGATCCCAGAACAACTAGTTGCACCTCTGAGTACAGCTTTTACATATCACTATCAGCATATTATGTTTGAGCCTACTGAACAAGATGTGGCTTCTATCACAAGTTTGAGCTCACTTTATCAATCAATCAATCCATCAATGGTTGTATTCAAAGTAGCCTTCCCTACTTTATGAGTTCATTTCTTTATACTTCTTTTTTTAGTTTTTTAATGCTGTGTTAATCAGTTTCTACAACTTAAGAACTAAATTTTCATATCAGCAGAAGATTGCTGACATCTTGATGTATATTGATTCAGTAAAATGTAATAAATGTATAAAATCAATAGATTCCATAACATATTATTTAGGCAATACTATAAATGCCAGATTGATTTATTCTGAGTATAAAGCAGAAGGTAAATTCATGTCATGTTGGTAGCTAATCAATCAATAAGAAGGTTCTTTGGAATTCCTTCTAAGTCAAGGATAGGGCATTTGTAGAAGATTAGGAAAATTCTTTGCTGACCTTGTTTTAGTCTTCTTGCCTTTAAACAGATGCTTGCCCTTTTTTTAGCTATAATAACAGCCATGAAAACATGCCAATTTGATAATGTGCGAGATGGTAAGTTCACTGACTTCTAAGAGGCAGGGTCAATTGTCTAAATTTGCCCATTTTAGCCTAAAACCAGAAAGAAATATTGGCTTGAAAAGTATTAGCTAAAGTTAGCCTTCTATTCTTAATCTTTCACTCTAGTTATCACACATTTAACTTAAATGAATAGAAAAGTGAATATTATACGTAAACTCAAATGAACTAGGTCACAGAATGTGCTGGCCACTTTTGCATCCAAAAATGTTGAGGAAAGTCCCAAAAGTTTATGGAAATTCTCAGTCATCCTGGTCATGGTGATCCCAAAGGTGCTTTAAAAAAAAAACCCAGATCTTTATTGTAGCAGCCATGAAGTCCATATCAGCCTCTGGAAGAAGCAGCAGGATTTCCAAATAGCTACTGAGAAGGAAGGGCTGATGACTGTCTAGAAGATCACTGTGATTTTAAGGATATTGATAAAAGTAGTTATTTTGTTTAATTGGCTTTTCTTTTGGGTATTTGCCAGACATACAGAGACTTGAAGGACCGTCAGCAACTGATGGCATATAGATGCAAAGTTGAACGGGGTTCTCCAGCAGAGGAGAAGATTGACAGTATCCTCAGTAACCCAGTAAGAAAGAACACCTTAAGTTACATGTACTTGCTAAGGCCCAGGGAAAAAGAGAATAAAACCCCTCCCACTTCTAGAGAGCAACATGCCCACAGAAGGTCTGTGCTTCAATGGCTGTGCTGGCTAATTAAGCAAAAATACACTAGCTTCTGTACTCCAAAGGAAGCTGTTGTGCCAGTGGTTCAAAACCCAGATAGCTCTGCTTTCAGCCAATCAAACTTAAGCACCTGGAGGATGGGAGAAGGGGAAGGACCTTGTTCAAGATCAGATGGATTGGCCTGTTGGAACCATGTGAGATTTTCATCTTAGAGATTTCTCATGGTGCTTTATATGGGTAGACCAGTGGCAAAACAAGGATCATCCCAAAATTCTTGCAGTTGAACTTTAGTTGTTCATATGCTCAGTAGCTTCTGACTCTTCATGTCCCAGTATATGACAGTCAGTCAATAACTGCTCCTATTTGTGATGTCACGTCTTCTGCCAGACTCTTTTTCCCCTGCCTTCAATTTTTAAAGGCATTGGGGGTTTGCTCTTGCATCATATGTCCAAAATACGGAAATTTTCTTTATGCTTCTTGTAATATATGCCTGTTTTTACAATTATTTTGAATTATTTATTTGTTCATTTGTTTATTCAACTTCTATAGCCACCCGTCTTGGTAAATGACTCGGGGGCGGGGGTTATAATTCAGAACATATATTACTATTAATTTTTTTAAAAAAAATTAAAACAATAAAACCAATAAAACACATTAAAAGCAGTTAAAAACAAAAAAAAATTACTTCAAGTCCAGATTTTCAAATATATTCTACAGCAGCACAATTTACTTCACTCAACCTTTCTGCTTGTCTAGCCATATGACACATTTTGAAAAACCTTGGTCTTGATAATAGATTCTTGGATTTAGCTATTTAGGTGGAAGAATGCTTAGGGCTTTAGCTTTAGGTCCATTCCTGCTGAGTTAAGGATCTCCTTTTAATCTTTCAACTGTTATGGTACTATTAATGTACTTCAGGTAACTTGTTTACAAATAAAAGTATATCTAGCTGGACTTGAAATTAATGTATATGGCATTCTGTTTAAACATAAAAGTAAAAGTCTGTTGGTGTTGGTTAGCTAATACATTCAAATGAATAGAGATTTTGTCTACTGTCCCAACTGGAGACATTTCCCAGTCACACCTCTCCAGATGCAGGCTAAATGTCCTTGACTCCCAGAGAAAAGAATATTGTTGTGGCTATCTATATCTGCCCCCTCTCCCATTTTCTCACAGCAGCCCTGGCAGATCCAAAAACAAAGATGACTTCTAGGGTTGAAAGATTTGATTTTGTAGGTCCAATTGGACAAAGTTGTAATTGTACTGACTTTTTACGTAGTTCTTCAAAAAATGTGCAACATTTCTCACGAGCTGTTTTAGAAAAACAATTGCTTGCCAAATGGTCCCTATGACTTGATTTATGTATCATAATCAGTTAAGTTTACCTAACTTTTTTTGTTTTCCTAAATTTTGTTCTATTGTACTTTACTAATTTGTTTCTTTTTGTTAGTTTTTATTGTTTTTTATTTTTATTTTTTGTTTTAAATATGGCTTTACATTATGTAAGCCGCCTCGAGTCACCATGGGCAAATAGGCAGCAATATAAATTCAATAAATAAATAAATAAATAATAAATAAATAAATAACATGCTAAGCTGAAAGCAAAGAAAATCTACTATCTGTTATGTATCACCCAGATACTGAGTGGCATTCCATAATGCAAAGATAAATGTGCTTTAGATTTGCAAGACTTTTTACTATACTCCATCAATCGGGCACAAATGACACGCAGCAAAATTAAACACTTTTTATCTCAGAATTAGTTCCAAGTACAGTTGAGAAACATTAGGAAACATCTTATTGCTCTATCTCTGGACTCCTTTGTTTTGTTGCATGTTTTCTTTGCCACTTTTGGTATCATTTAGGTTAAGCAATTTTGAATCCATATCCTGATATTTACTCCTTTTCTTATTATTGGTGCCAGTTGAGATCACACAAAAATTTTGAAGCCTTATAGATTATCAAATTGAATGGAAAGATCAGTTGCTAGCCTTTTCAGAAGTCTTATTATTATCCTTTGTCTTATTTTTTTCCTTCTGTTCATTTTACCATAAGTAGGAAGCATCATCCACCTGCTTTTGGATTTTAGTATGTAGAAAAATACCTTCAAAAGACCTATCAGCAGCTTAAATACTTCTCTTTGGAAAATGGATCGAATTAAATAATTTCTGAAGCCTGTTTTATGGGAAGATTGTTTATTCCACTTTATCTAGCTGGTGAAAATGAAACAAAGCTGGTAATTTTGCTCCCTTTAAAAATATGTTTTCCACTTTAAATCAGTATTGCTGTGTGAGTTTAGGCCATGTCAGTGGATCATTTTGTTTCAGTTTTGACAATAAATAAAATCTTATCTATTTTTCATAAGTTGCTTATAGGTTCCTTTGCTTCTATTGGCTTTGATGACTAGATATTTACTAATTATTTTCTGAACCTGGAGATGTGATATTTGATATCGACCACATCCAATTCTGCTTTTCTTTCAGCAGATCCGGTGGAAGAACTGAGAGACACTCTATTATTTTGGAAGCACTACATTTTGACGCAATGAGGTCAAAGAGAAAGATTTCCAAGTCAGTTCTGCACTGATTTCAATCCACTGTCAGCTTGCCTGTTGCTTCAAGACGCTGCCTCTGTGAAGCCTTCACTAAAAGAGACCTCTTAGGAACTGAATTGGCCAAAAGAGACATCTGACAAATTGAACTCCACAGTATAAACATATGAGGAATACAACATTACTTGTCTATAGACAAGGGAAGCATATTTGAGTCAAGAATTCCACTTCCTGATCATTGTTTAGTCATCTGAAATGATCAAGACAACTTTCCATAGGAAAAAAAAATCTGTATAATAAATATGCTTTCCCTCATTTGAATCTAAGGGGCGAGACTGTTGTTCTTATGGATATGAAAATTCTGTCCTGCACATTATTCTAGCCTCCATTACCAATTAACTAGGATAATTATTTGGAAAATGTTGCATAAGATTCTTAAGAATAAATCTATATACATCAAATGTTGGAGTATATAAATGTATGGCCTTTCAGCCAATGAAAATGTGAGTTCAGTTCTACATGGAAACTACCAGTCTTGAAAGGTATACTGAATTAATCAAATAATATTTTCTCTCAAATTCCAATGAAAATAATTGGAATTGCGAGTTATGCTTCAGGTTTGTTAGCAAATCTATATCCTCCTTCTAGGCTTCATGTTGTCTTTCACTTTCCATGTTGTAAATAAAGCTTTACCTCCCTTATATTTGGTTTCTCTGGCTGTTTGGCTGTAAGGGTGAGTAAAAAAGAAATAGGTAGTGTTTTTCAAAAATACAATATTTAGAAACTCAGACTACTCATATATTGTCTGAACCAAGGATTGGACACTGCTGCAATCTCACTATTAATGGATAAAGTTATAATTGGCTGGATCCACACAATATATAGCTATAAATTGTATAGGCAGGTAATGTTCAGAAAATATTTTGGGGCAGATTTATGGGTAGTAATGGACCTCTGGTTCTCAGCTAATATAACCAACATTGAAAAAGTAGCAATTGGGAAAATGATGGGTTAAACCAAGCCAACATTTGTTCCCAATTTTTTTAAAACAATTTATGTGCAGGGTACATAATATATTTGAAACCAAATTCCATGCACATCGGAAGGACTGTATCTGCATAGTGACCTCAAAAGAGGAGAAAACTTCCTTGCTTTGATCCTGTTGGGAAGCTGAAAATCATTTGCTGTCTCCTTTAAAGGCTGCACTTACGAAATCACTAAAAACTTTTTAAAAAAAAAACAGCTTCTGTAACTAAGCATTTGCCATGACGACAGCCTTATGTTTGGAGAATGACTTTAGATGCAGACCAGAAGGGTAACTGCTGGGAAGGAGCCAGAAGCTTAAAACAAATTTGGTGCAATGCAACTGGTGGCTTCCATACCTGGTAACTATGTGAGATTTTCTTTTCCATTTGTCTACATGCTGACAAAAGTGGTGGTTTGTTGGGGAAAGTTTTCAAATAAACTTGTCCTCTGATTAGGAACTGGAGGTTATGCCGTTTAACAGTTTTTATTTTGAACCAATCACAAACTGTTAGAGCTAGAATACTAGTTTCATTTGAGGCTTCACTTTCAGAAGCTATATATTGTAAGTATAAAACAAAGATTATCAAGATTAGTCCCTTTGTAGTCTACTCTTAATGTTTCTTTTTAGGAGCAGTGGATTAGAGTACCTAAATAAATTACCCTTGAGAGGTAGGCTGGTAACTCAGGCTCTCATCCTTTTATCCTGCTGTGTAGATTATTTGGGTTTCTAATTTTATATCTGGAGGACACCTAGATTGTGCTTTCCTGGATTGGAGAAAGTGGTCCTGTGCTCTCCATTCACCATATACTCTGTTATTTACACAGTTGTATATGACATGAGTACAGTAGGCGGAATGGCTTATTTTGGCAACAATCATTTACTGCCTTGTTTGTAATTTTCTGGTTTTAAAATAAGTTTATATGTGCTATATGTTGGCTTGTATTTTGCACACTAGTTTAATTTTAAACATATTTATTCATGTATTTAAGACATATTCAACCACCCATCATATGCACCGTGTCTCTGTTTGGCTTACAAACAAGAAACCCCACTGCTCATTGTCACTTATTCCCTCATTGTCAGAAACAATATTTCCCACACATCAACAGTCAACTTTATTGGGTTCCAGCCTCACTGTATACAAATGCTTGCGAGGAGAGCCAACTCTCCAAGGTTTTTGAAGGCCAAGAGGGCAGGGACCTGGTGTTCTTCAAGGGCAGTTCCATGTAAATTATATTGCAAGACTTCCCAGTCCAGGAATAGATGAAATGGCACAGAGGGCTAATTTGTGCAAAGGTCCCCCAGCCATGGCTGATAGTGATACCTTGAAAAGAAGCCACACCCAGGAGAATCCCCCAAATGTCCTGTACCCCAGGCCTATCCAGAGGAGTGTAATCCCAGCAAGAACTAGAGGTCATGTCTCATCAAATCTAGAAGAATCAAAGACCCAGAGTTACTCGATCTCCGTAGAGTGGAATTGGATTCAGTTTCAAACATTTATAGCTGATCAAGCAATAAGACAGTGTTGCATGGTCAGCTGGGGGTAGAGATGCATATTAATAATACCATATTCTGTACCATCAGTTAACTTTTCACAGCAACCTCATGCAGATGTTAGAGGAGGGGTGAAAGATTTCAGCCCTGAACCACCCCATGTTATAGGGGCCTATGGTTTAGCTTCTTTTTTCCATCCAAATAAATAATACTAAATAGTGGAAGACCGTCAGTTATTTTCTGATCTCTATGCCAATCACTAGTTCTTAAGATGAGGTAGTGGTGAGACAGTGTTACCCAGGATTGGATGGTCTCACTTACTAGCATGCTTTGTGTTTGTTGTGTGCCTTTGACCTACTTTTTCCCTTGTCTCTCTAATCTTCTCTGTTCTAGAAAGAATATATGTATGTATAGTATTCCTGTTCACCTCGCATAGTGGGCAAGACTATCCCACCAATTTCCAACCAAATATCAGTGCCCTTGTTGATGTTTATCAGATACATCCTTCTCATTAATAATATCAATAAAAAGGTATGTTAAGTCTTATATTTTTCATATTTTAATTACTATTTTATAAAGTATTTGTTAAAGAGATTTATATGGTTGCCCAATACCCTTTAAAAGTACTATTATAGTCCTATTAAAGTAATATTTATTAAATTATTTTTATGCAACAAATGTTTAGCGCTGGACAATCTGAAACTTCATAGAAGGCTCAAGCATTTGGAGACCCCTGACTTTCCTAGAGAATTGTTTATTAATGTTCATTATAAAATTGATTAGAAATAAAAACTGCCGTTACCCTTTCCAGTTTCTAGGTGCTGCACATGTTTTACTGCATGTGACACAACTGAACTGTCTTTTGCTTTAATAACACAGTAATGCAATGGATGACCACCATTAGGTGGTCAAACAAGAGTGATTTCTATTATAATTTCAGTTGCTCTCAGCAAACAATTGAAATGGCCAATATTATGGCAAACCTAAAGACTTTCCAGCCAGAATATGGGATTGGGACAAATGAGCCACTGTTTCGTCTGAGGTCTTGTGCCAAAGGATTGATGGTGAATGCTTGCGCCCATGCACTTTTCTTCTGCAAATTACTCAATGCCACCAAGTAAGGCAAAATATATATACGTATCTCTCCTTCCCTCCCTCCCTCCCCTCTCTGTGTTTCCTCAGTTGTGCCTTCAATAAGATCTGACAGAATGGGCACTCTTCTGGCCCCATCTATAAAATTAATGTTTCATAACTTTTTGAAAAAATTGTTTTAAGACCCCTTCCCATTTTAAAAAATTATGGAGATACCCAAAATGATTTTTATGGGTTGTATTTCTTAACATTTACCATATTAAAAATTAAAATTGAAAATCGACATAGACTGGAAATAATTTTGACTTTGCAAACACCTGAGAGAATCTCAGGGAACCTCCTTAAAGACCACACTTTAAAAAACAGTGTATTAAATAATGTCATCTTAGAGGATCCAGGAGGCAAACCTTCTCTGTCACTGCCCTCTAGAACACTATTCTCCCTAATGTCCCTTCAGCCCCAATTGTAATGTCCTTCAAGGAACTTTATAGACCTAGCTTTTTCCATTGACATTCCATGAATTATGGAGAATGTCTGTTATGGATGTTTTGCTCTGGCCTATCCCTTGCAATTATTTTATTTCTTTACATTGTTTGCTTTTAATCGTGTACTTGTCTCAGGCAAATGAATGGTCAAAGCAATAGAAATTATAAATAGCTATAAATTATATTTTTAGAGTAAAATAACATGATTAGACAATGTCAGATACATTAGGAATTACTATTAGACTTTTGAAGAATTTGTAGCAATGTTAACAAAGATCTTGATTTTTCAATTGTGAATAATAGCAATGTTTAGGAATTCTAAAATGTTATTTTGGGGTATTGAATAGGATGTTTTAGTTGTGTAAAACTCTCAAGGGGCATACTCCCCAACTTCCATAAACTGGATTAAAAACAAAAGTGAGAACAAAATTACAATATTATCTAACCTAAATGTTGCAAGAAATTACAAGACTCAGACCTTGGAATCAGAAATAGTTTTATTTGCACAAAGGTTCAGAGCAATTTAGCCAAAGCACAATGACTTCCTATAGATTTTACACTCACATAAATACATTTCAGAAGCTGCAAACCACAGAAATATAACTTGCCAGCATTTCATTGGTTACTTGAAATACAGCCCCTTTGTTGCTAGGCTACAGTAACGAAATACCTTCCCCTCTTGCTAATCTACGGCAAAGATGAATTTCCACAGCTTCTAGTTTCCGGCAGTACACTTGTGGTTTTGTTGCAAGGTTATCTGTACAAAGCTTCCTGCTTGACAAATATGAGTGAGTGACCAACAGATGAACCTATGATCTGAGATTTTTCATTTCTTTAATACACACATTTCACTATCAAGAAGAATCATGTTAATATCTCCCTAAAAGCAATATATTTCTTCTTTTATGTCATGCCTCACATATGTATCGTATTGGGAACACTAACCTTGAGTCAAAAGTCTTTCCTCTACCAGAAGAAACAAGTTCACATCATTCCAGCTACTGATGAAATAATCATGTTTTAATAAAATTTATAAAAACCAAAAAGGAAGGTATCCAGGGGATGCTATTCCTTAGAGCAATGTTTCTCAACCTTGGTATCTTTAAGATGGGTGGATTCCAACTTCCAGAATTCTCCAATCAATTTGCTGACTAGAGAATTTTGAGAGTTGAAGTCCACCCATCTTAAAGCTACCAAGATGGAAAAAGACTGCCATAGAGAGTATAGGCACCAAGAAGACTTGATTCTGTGGTCCCTGTGGCTGTCCTTATCTATGTGAAGGAACTATGAGTCCAGGAGGATCCAAAGTCACTAAAAGCAGCAGTCTTTTCTGTTACAAAATTGGATAGTTCTTTCACTCTAAACTGGGACTGCTGTTTGCTGACAAGAACTGTCAGTCTAGGCTTTTACATGATAGAATAGCAGAGAGCCAATAAGACTACATAATATTTTTCAATCTTATCTTTTTAAGGTTAAAATATAAAAGTTACATCCATCTGTCCTTCTATGATTTCCCATTCTTTAACTTCTCTTACTGATTGTCACTCAGCACATTGTCATGAGCCTGCATTATTCTTAATGCATTGGATTCTAGTAGTTAGGGTGACCTTAATCAAAGTAGAATAGAACAAAACCACTGTGTTTCAGCAAATGCACTTCTAGTGATGCAGCTTAAAGTGGCCATTTTTCTTTTTTTATGAACATATTAGGCTGTTGACTCAAATTCAGCCTATCATTCCAAGATATTTTCTACACCGTTGCCCCTTCACACTCTAAGAAATAGATAGCATATATTTTACACTTTGAATTTTATGTATGTGTATGTATTAATAACTGTTTTGGGGTTTCCCTCAGACAGAAAGAAGGTAATTGTGGGGATGTACCCGCTGGTTCCCAAGCTTCTAAGGATAATCAAACATTGAAGATTGGGATTATTGGTGGAGGCCATCTTGGGAAACAACTAGCCAGAACATTGTTACATTTGGGTGCCATTTCAGGAAAGAACATCCAGATCTCCACAAGACGGCCAGAAACTCTGTGTAAGAATCAGGTGTTTGAAAGACATACAAGAAGCTTTATCATACACAAAACTTAAAAGTCTGTTCAATACAGTAGTAGAATTCATGTTCTAATCTTATATTGCATGTCCTTTGTATATTTTCCTCCACAACTACTCATCCCTAGTCTCAGCTTGTATTTCATTATAGTAACTTATTGATGATTTCTTTTCTTACTTTCAGCTGTTGACTTTGAACAGTTGCCAAGCATAATTATGAAAAGAATTCACAAAAAGTTACACATAACAGTTAAATACAAGAGCTGGTAAATATTATAGTTACAATAAGATTTCTTGCTGCCAAATCATCGGAAACAAACACAAAAAGTCTCAAAGTTTGTTTAAAAGGAATAATGTTTAGTTGTATCCAATGGCACCTTTTGTCTTGGGGAAAAGTGCTCCAGTTTATAATAAGCAGGGAAATGAGTGTTTGCTAAAGACTGACCCAGTTAGCTGCCACTTTCCCATTGAAAAATCCAACTTGTCAAAACAGAGGTGTTTTCTTTCATCATCATTACAATAGATATTCTTGGGACTCAAAAGGAAAATGAAACCTATAAAATCAAAGTAAAATATAATTTAGTAATAACTGTTACATTACAGGTAGTCCTTGACTTATAACCTTTTGTTTAGCAACTCTTTTAAATGACTTACAACCAGTATTCACACAACGATCACAGCATCCCCATGGTCATGTGATCAAAATTCAGGTGCTTGGCAATCAGTATCTATTTACCATGGTTGCAGCATCCCAAGGTCATGTGATCTCCATTCACAACTTTCCCAGGCTTTCTGATAAACAAAGTCAATGAGGGAACCCAGATTTGCTTAACAAACACATGATTCACTGAATTAAGTGATTCACTAACAACCATGGCAAAAAAAGAGGCAAGACTCACTTAGCAACCATCTTTAACAATGGCAGTTCTGGTCCCAATTGTGGTCATAAGTCAAGGACGACCTGTGGAAGAAACTAAATGTTATCCCTCCCTCCAATCCACATATTCTGGCTTCTGTTTTTTTTTCCTTCATATTTTTAGAAGGAATTTATGTTTCTCTATTAATTTCATCCGGTGTGGTCTTATTTTATATCATAGCAGTGCCTGAATTACAATCTTTATTATTTTTATGAACATTTGTATGCAACAAATGAATGCTATTTTTTTAGAGATATGGAGCACACACACATTGCACCAGTGATGAGAAGACTGTTATTGTACTCTGTAGTCTATGTTCTTTGATTTCAGTTCCCATAATCCCTGATCACTAGCCAGTTCTGGAGAACTGGTAGTGGAAATTTTGAGTAGTTTGGAATACCACCTCTAACTGGTCCCATCGCCATCTATTCTCTGCTTCCCAAGACCCAGGTGATCGGCTAGGTCTTTTGTTGTCCTATACAGGAGAACAAAGCTAGAAAGCACGTCAGTGGGTGCGGAGAGAATGGAGATTTTACAGTATCCTTCCCCTACCACACCCACCAAGCCATACCATTCCCACCAAGCCATGCCCACAGAACCAGTAGTAAAAATTTTTGAATCCCACCACTGGTATAAAATCAATCATTATAACATAAAAACAATTTGTGTCTACAATTTGCGAAGGATAATAACTATAGAATAAAAAGAGCAGGAGACAGAAAGTATAGGTCTGCTATAACAGGGCTATCCCCAGCCCCCAGCTCTTGGACCAACACTGATCCACAGCATGGCAGAAACCAGGTCACACAAACAAGCAAACCCCCATCTATGGGGTGCAAGCAGCATGGGAAACCACACTCCCTCCAGTTCGCAGAAAAACCTCCCTGCAGAACTGGTTCCTGGTGCTCAAAAGGTTGGGGGCTGCTGTGTTATAAGGTCAAATCTGAGCTGTCTAAAAAAAGCTAAAAGAAGGTGCAACAGCAATAGTATCTGGAAGAGCAAATAAGTGGAAATGGACAGCCATAGTGTGGTAGTTAGACATAAACTAAGTCAAACAACTGGAGTTGTTAAGCTGTCGATCAAATTCAGTATTGTAACAAATTAACATGCTTATCTTTCTGGAGATTTAGAAAGAAACTAAAGATTGCAGCCTCTTCAGTTTAAATTTTGTTTTTTTTTAAAAAAAGGTTTTTTTTATTTTTACAACAAAAACAAACACATAAAACCATCTTTGTCTGTCTAGGGTACATATATCTTGTGCACATAATAATATTATCATATATTTCTTACTTGTTTATATAACCATTCTAATTAATACTTTATCTCTCATTGGTCAATTATTATATTATCATTAATATTGTAATTATTATCTTTAAATATATTTCATCCTTACCTAAATTATATTCATTCTCTTGCTCAATCTAAGTCAATTAATTGTAATATGTTATTACTATTATCACATGTTTCCGTTTCTTACTCTTCTGTCTAACCATTCATAAAAGTTAAAGCTTTGTTCTATTGGAGCAGAAATTAAATATTCCCTTTTTTGTTATATTGCTTTTAGTAGAATTCCACAAGCTGGGAGTTGAATGTATCTATAACAACAAGCAGCTGATAAGCTGGGCAGATGTTGCTTTTCTCTGCTGTCTTCCATGTCATCTTCCACATATATGTTCCGAAATTCACGATTCTCTCAAAAACTCTTGTATTATATACAGCTTGGTCACAGCAATCCCTTTGAACAGGTATTATGATATTGTTGCTAATTTGAAATGAAAACCAAAAAATATCATTTTCCCTTCCAAATGTTTATTCCTAGAACGGCCCAATATATGAGCCTGTATATATATATGAACATTATATGAGTGCAATTACCAGAAATGGAATTTGGCTGTGCACATCTTAGGTCTTTTATATGAATAAGAAAGGCATTGTAGTAGACTCTTTTGACAAATAGCGAAAGCCAGACTTTAATATTAAGGTTACTGCCATTTCTGCCATATGTTTTGTAGTTAAATTTCAAAGGTATAAATACGGCTGTTGTTGTAACTGAGCATATATCTTTTTTACTGTGTCCATGTACGATAGAACAAGAAATCAATATATATACATAACATGCCCATTTTGTGTATGTACAGTATATTAACAATAATTGGCTGAAGGAAGTAGCTGAAAATTGGCATGATTCATACATACATATTTTTGCACCCTTGCTTTTTGATGTTTAATCCAACAGCATAATCTTACTTACTTTCAGACTGAAGCAACTGATGTCTTCCTGTTCAATCTTGAGGCCACAATACAAGTGCTCTGAGAACAGCTCTTTTTCTATATGGGAGGCTAACAGGACGGTTCTGGAAGCCCTCAAAGATACAACAGTTATGCAGGCGACATGTCCTTGCAACTCCAAGAGTAGGCTGACTTTTGCAAGCCTTTTCCCCTTGTTCTTTTATAACTATCTGTGTCCTGTCCAGAAAATTAGTGTCAGTGACAATGCAACATGCTATGGACACTATTAGCCCCTGTGATGTCTGACCCATCCATGCAGCAGAATGTGGTGGCAAAGGTGGCTATAGAAAAGCCAACTGAGGAATGTTCAAAACAGGAGCAGTGCAAGCATTTTTCCTTTATTAGCTTGGATTTTACAGTTAAAGCTTTAACAATGTTCTCCAACTTGGTGTTTTCCATTGGCCATTATGATTCAAGAGTGATGGGAGGGCAATAGGTCAAAGAAGGCTATTAAAGAGGCATGGTGAACTAAGCACGAAAGAAAATATTTCCTTATTTTTCAGATGAAATAGCTGTCAACATGAAGTGGCTGGCAGCTGTATTTTATACAGCTTTAAATAGCTATACCGAACAACATTTATCCTATACAAAGGCTCTGGGATTGCTCAGTCAAGTATGTTTTTGTGAAGGCAATGCCACCACCTCATCTCCATTTCTAGTTTGTGAACATTTTATCAACCAAACTTTTGCTTCCTCCTTGGCTGCTGATGAGTAAGTAAAATCCAGTAGAAAGTTGTTTGTTTGATCTTGTTTTATCCAACTATTTTCATAATGCATCATTTGTGGAATTTATGAGTAATATTTAGTGGCTTAATTTTTTAAGAGAAATAATATGAATAACTCTACCAGAAAGTCACAAAGTGCAGGAATTTCTCTCTTCACAAGCTCATCCAATGTCCCCCTCCCACATCAAATCCCCAATAACACATCAGGATTCCAATGGTATAAGAGAATGGTGCTATACGTGCTGGCTCTTTCTTTCCTGTACCTAACCTTGAGACCTATCGGTGCATAATACCCAATCTGTGTCCTTGCGCAATTCAGTCTGCATTTTTCAGAATTTGTCCCATGTTCTATTTCAGACTGTGCTGCTTCTAAAGCTAAGCCATCATGTAGAGGCTACTGAAAACACAATTTGCATTTGTAGCAATATTGTCATAAATTGAAGACATTTCTCTTATGAGTAATCCTGAATGTAAAAATCATTTCATGTACATTTTGTGATGTAAATATGTTGAGGCTAGCACAGAAGCTCTGTATATAGATAGTCCTCAATTTACGGCTGGTTGCTTAGCAATTGTTAGAAGTTATGACTTATCTGGTAAAAGGCAGTTACAACCCATTTTGAAGTTCTGATGCCTATGTTCCTATGACCACATAATTGCACTTTGAGTGTTTGTGTGGCCATTGTGGCAATCTTGGGCTTATGCCAGGTCATCACTGGCCTGACCAATAAGGCTGGCCATCCATTACATCTGGCTTTTATCTTGGAGAAGATAGAATACGATCTAGTCCTGGGGAATATTTCTTGCAGTCTCTGTCACAGGCAGCTCACTTTCTTGTGACAATGGGGTTACCTGAAGTTACTTGCATCTGCAGAGAAGAAGGGTCAATTAAGATGCTCTTCTACCCCCAAGTACCTGATGGGTCTCAGCCTGGAGTTTCAAATAGTGATTGGGGATTTTGCCATCTTCCCATTCTGTAGAGTGCCTTGTTAATCTCTGGATTACAGAGGCAACCACAACATGATCATCTCTTGAATAACAACAAACAAATAACAACTAAAAAACATAACAGAACTACTCATGGATAAAATATCTTAAAAATAAAAAAGTGATGGCCCAATCAAGTTAAAATATTTTCAAGAAAAGTTCTGTCTTTAACATCTTTCTGAATGCAATTAGAAAAGGGACCAACTCAGAGTTCCCAAACATTTTTAGTTCCTGGTTATTTCAGTGAACCTAGACCAGAACTCTGAACTAACAGCTAATATTTTACACAGTGACAGATTTGAAGTACTGCTGTGCTTTCCTTGAAACTTTAAAAGCCCCCAGGGCAGCACATGCACATTTTGGGAGCTGCAGGGCTGGTGTTAACTCCACAGAAGAGTTTTCAGAGAACTAAGTACCTATTGGCTTCAGTTCTCCCAAAGTAGGGTACTGGAGTAGGTTCTGTTTAGATGACCCACTTGGAGTAAGTGATAAATTGCATACATACAAAAAGAACCTATGGTAGATGCCTGAAGAACCTTTAGAGACTGGAGCTTAATCATTAAATATACTCCCATTTCCATTCCCTTTGCCTCTGCAGTGACAAAACAGTTACCGTATAACTTCAGGACCCATACGTAATAGACTTTTCTTTTCTAGTTCCTTCCCCTGGTTTGATATAACAACTGTCCAGCTAAAAGACTCGCCTCTTAGCCAGTTTCTTGAAACAAATACATCTCTTCAAGAAATCATTGCTTCATTTTACTTAAACATGATAACAGCATTGGCCATGAAAAGTGAAGATTTGACGACATCTATGACTAAAAAGATACCTCTCTCAGCAGTGTTGCTGAAACCCACAAAGTCACTGGTTTTTCAAATTGATGAAATGTCTGCAAAGAAAACAGAAGAGACATCTAGTACTGATCCTGAAGACTTATAAATTATCCAAGCTGTTAGAAGTGGAAATATTCTTTTGCTCTCATTTTTATCATTAAAAGAACTTTGGGAGCAGCGTCTACAATGTTATAAGAATTCAAATAGTAAATATTAATGAAAGCCAATTGAAAATTACATTTTGCAGTGAAAATTTAGGCATAAATGCAAAATAGAAGGAAAATTCTAAAAAAAACAATTAACATGATTTATACTGTATATCCCCCTTTCTATCATACTTGTCCATGTTGTATTCACATGAATACACTAATGTGTTTCACTATCATTTTGTGCACAGATTCTACTATGTCATATACCCTGTCATATATGGTACTTTAATTGAAGTTTGTTTTTTATTGTATCTTTTAGATCTGAAGTGATTACCCCCCTTGGCTTTCATGTCTACTTTTCATGTATAAATTATGTTCTAAATAGTGTATTTATAAGTTTGGTTATTTGATTTTTCATGTTGCTTCACTTTGGATTTATTTAAAACTTAAGGAATTTATTTAGAACTTAAGGAAAACTTAATTAATAAAATACAATTGGCTTAACCAAATATTGTTGCATATTTGATCATTATAAACATTTTATAATGTATGGAACATTTTAAACAGTACTGTCTGACTCTAATGTTTTTGTAAGGGATGCTGTCAATTGATATGAAATATTTAAAGCAACTCATTAATGTGTGGCAGATGTCTTGAAGCCCCATATATTCTTACAAGACTCCTCATAGGACAAATGATAAAACATCATCTTAAATAATGGTAAGAACAATCCTCTGTGTTTACATATGACTTTATTTTGCATTACTGATGTACAAAAATTTCTGTTTTGCATCCATCAGTAAGCACTTCCTCCATGATATCCTATTTATCAAATTTAGGATTAGGATACAGCATCCATATACAATTTTGTTCACACTGAAAACTGAAACAGAAATGCAAAAATAGTTACAATGTAATATCTGAAATATGTGAACAATAAATATTTTTTCTTATTTTGAGAAAAATGAACTGGCTTCTTGTAGTTCTTCATATGGTGGAGTTGAAAGCTGTAGTTCTTCATATGGTGGAGTTGGAGGCTTTGGTTCATATTCTTGTAACCTTGCTTCTTGAACAAACTGAGAATAACTAAGAGCATCACTGCGCTTTCCAGTTCGTGACTTTTGTTCTAAGAACAAACCAATGTTATCTCGAGGCGGGAGAGAGATACTTCTTTCAAAATGGGGCTCCTCAATTTGTAGCAATTCTCGTACATGCTTTGAAATTTCCTGCAAAGAAAAAAAGAGGGGAAAAAAATCTAGAAATCTAAAAAAAATCTAAAAAATCGGAAGTTGTGAGAGTGCCATCAGTTGAGACTTTCAAGAAGAGATTGGACTGCCATTTGTCAGAAATGGTGTAGGGTCTCCCGCTTGGGTGGGGGGTTGGACTAGATGATCTACAAGGTCCCTTCCAACTCTGATTATCTGTATCTCTGTATCTAGAAAACAGTTACTATGTTAATCTTTCTAAACCTACATAATTATCATTAGACTACCCCACTAGGATGGCATATAATTCAAAGTAATCCAGTGTACACTAAGTAATCCAGTAATACACTATCATATAAATGTACTACTGTTATGTGTAGTTTAGGTTCTTAATCTTTTATATATTAAAAGTTTTAAAATGGATTTTGCCACAATAAAGAAACATGGTCACACAAATCCATTTCATTCTCAGTAAAGAAAGCTGGAAAATATGTCTGTAACATAATAAAGTCTCTATATGCATGCATTTCAGGTTCAAATTTAAGCAACCATTCTTAGCTTCCAAACAAACACTAAAAATACTGTATTCTTAACATTTATCAGTTAAACATTTTCAGAGAAAATCAGTACAAACCCACAAAATTAATAAAAAGTAAAATCATCAATAGTCAACAGCATGATGGTAACATCCTATGTGTGTGAACAAAAAATATAATTAATAGATGCTCCCATATAGGATCCTTTTAACTTAAAATAACTATATGGGTTTTTTTTCTTCTGTTCAATCACATGCAATTCTTGGAGACTGCCTAAGCAAATCCCTACAGCCTTTTTGGCAAGATTTTTCAGAAATGGTTTTTCATTGCCTCCTTCCTAGGACTGAGGGAAAGGGAGTAGCCTGAGGTCACCCAGCTGGCTTTGTGCCTAGGTGAGGGACTAGAATCCATGGTCTCCTGGTTTTTAGTCTGATGCCTTAAGCACTATACCCAACTGGCTCTCACATAGTATTTATTTACTGATTAGATTTTTATTCCATCTTTGTTACTTTATAGGTGACTCAAGGCAGTGAACAAGAATATCTTTCTCCGTTTTCCCCTATAACAACAACCCGATGAGGAAAGCTGAGCTGAGAAAGAGTGACTAGCCCAAAATTACCCAATTACTCATGAAAGTTGGCTTTCATGTTACAGTCTCCTGATTTATAGGCCAGTACTTTAACCACTATACCATATTTATGTACTATTATAAGAAGCTAACATACAGCTCTGGCATTATACTATATATTTTGTGTCTGATAATATCCTTCAGTTATCACCCATAGAAATATATATGTGCTCTTACCTTCATATGTTCAAAATCAGTAATCCCAATCTGAGGCAGATTTGAACAGTTTACATATATGAGTTTCCGTCCTGAGATAAAATTTGTAGTAAAACATTCCTATTTAAAACAAAATAAGAAATATTATTATTAATATGAGCTTCAGATGTTCTGTTCTTCCAATTAACTAGCTAGCAGCACCTACAACAATATGAAAACATGATTCATGAATATCCAAAAGACAAAATTTTGGGACCTCCTTTACATTTTTTAAGTGTCGCTGAACTCATCTTTATATTTCAATAGGTTGATTGACCAAAGAACCTAAACAAGAGATAAGGAACCTAATTTTAGCTTACTAGTACCGGTAGTTGTACTGACTAATGACTTATCAATGATGTTTTATTTAGCAATGGATGGCACTCTTCAGTGACTTAGTAGCTCCAAATTCCCCTCGTTGGATCTCTTCTGTTTCTTTTTTCTTTTGCAATACAATACTATAGACCAGGGGTGTCAAACTCAAGGCTTGGGGGTGCTTAGATTTGGCATGGGACTGCCCTGGAAACAGCAAAGGAACGGCCCACGGTGCCTCTACCAGTGAAAACAGAGCTTGGGAGGGCTTTGTGTGCCCCCCCCCAAGCTCCGTTTTTGCTGGCAGAGAGTTGCAGGAAGCTGTTGCAGCTGAAAATGGAGCTTGGGAGCCTGTTTTCACTGGCAGAGCGCTTGGGCGACCATAGGTGCCGCTAACACGCCCACCCTTACCACGCCCATCCTGCCCCCCCCCAAGTCAACTGCAACCCTCAATGAAATTCAGTTTGACATCCCTGCTGTAGACCATTACAACACTCAGTCAGTTCTGCAAACCTTAGTGTTTCCCCTGTAGGTATCATAGACAAAGAATCCCATAACTGAAATCATTTGTGAATAATTAATTTTGTCATCAGGGTACTCTTTTTCGGGATATGACCATGATGTGAAACTAAATTCAGACATCTTCCCAAATTCATATATGACATTCCTTAAAAAGAATCTGTTTAATGGGCCACAATTGGCTGGCTTCACACAACCAAATAAACTACGTTATTATTAGTCCACTAGTGCATATTTATCTAAGCCCAGTGTCATTGTAAATGGGGTGACCATATAAATATTCTACATAAATAAAAATTAGTGCATAAATGCATATTTGGGTAAACCCATAGTCATCATGAATGAATTGGGCAGCCACATAAATTTCCTAATAAATGACTGAATAAAGCTACAACTCATTTCTCCTTTGTATCTTTTGTTTCTCCTCATCTCATTCCATTAAAAAATGACATTTAGTATTATCTATGAAAAAATATTTGATTACCAGTTTAGATAAGTGGTATCTTATTTGTACATTTATCTAAACTTTAGATAAATGTACAAAATCTGCAAGAATCCGGATAACCATAAGGATAGCAGCCAGGAGGCACAGACTACAGGTAATCCTTGACTTACAACAGTTTGTTTCGTGACAATTGAAAATTACAATGGCACTGAAAAAAGTGTCTTATGACCGTTTTTCACACTTATGACTGTTGTAGCATCCCCATGGACATGTGATTTACATTCAGATGCTTGACAACTGACTCACATTTATGACAGTTGCAGTGTCCCAGAGTCATGTGATGCTTTTCTGAGACCTTCTGACAAGCAAAATCAATTGGGAAATCTGATTCACTTAACCACCATGTTACCAGTTTAACAACTGCAGTGGTTCACTTAACAAATGAGGCAAGAAAAGTTCTAAAATGGGGCAAAACTCACTTCATACATTTCTCACTTAACCACATAAATTTTTGGTCATAAATTGAGGACTACCTGTATTCTAGCTTTTGTTAACATTTACTGATCATCTGGATTTTTGTCACTCAGTCTTAGCTACACTGTCACTGGGATGTATTTAAAACATGACACAAATTCCAGCCCTTACATACTTGTGTTTTACATCACACCACCTTTACAAAAGGGA
Organism: Laticauda laticaudata; assembly: GCA_004320025.1. Taxonomy (NCBI): domain Eukaryota; kingdom Metazoa; phylum Chordata; class Lepidosauria; order Squamata; family Elapidae; genus Laticauda; species Laticauda laticaudata. Next base: position 27,707 of record BHFT01050454.1, on the reverse strand, counting down.
GAAGCTTACATTATGGTAGTTTTATTGTATTATTGCACTATTCTGAAACCGAGTAGTGTATGTTATTTTTGACAACAGAAAAATCCTTGTATCAAATAATGCTGTTTTCTTACAGATGGACACATCATGCCGAGCCGAATTGTTTCATTGTAATAAATCACCAGTGGCAGGAAACGATGCATCTAATTTGGATTCACCAAACATGCTAAAGTGAATCAGAGGCTTGCTGCTTCAATCCAGTTTGAATCCAGCCGTTGCAAAGCAACGTGCGCGTGCGTCTACATAAGCCCAGTTTGGGACACACTCCGGAAACTATGGCTTAATATGAGGTGTGACCTCACTGTGCTAGCAAGGAAACGCGGTCTTAACTTGTATTGAGGAAAGCCCAAGTCGCCGATCCATTCAGCCACCTCCTCGGGGGTCCAAGATAAATACAAGGGACCAACGATGGCGGGAACTTTGACTTCGGGCAGAGCTTCGGCTTCGGGCAGGCTTTCAGATGCGGCCGACGCCCGGCTGCTTTCTTTGACTGAAGACTGAGGCTTCAGGGAAGAGGGGCGGCGGCGGGGCGGCGATTCACCCTCCTCCTCCTCCTCCTCCTCATATTCATCTTCCTCCTCCTCCTCCTCCTCTTCCTCGTCCGCGCCAGCCGCCTGCAAAGACGTGTTACTGTCCATGGCTCCGACCGCAGGGGGAGCAATGAAGGAGGAGGGGAAACTCTCCCGGTACTATGACAACGCGTCCTTCCTGGAGAGCGGTCTCCATGGAGACCGGTTCTTCCGGGAAGGGTCGCCGTTTTCCCTTTCCTTGCTTCGCTCTCTGTCATCGGGCAAACGCTCCGTCGCAGCCTGACGAAGACCGCTCTCGTTCGCGGCCGGATTTAGGCGGGAACTCCGGAGGGTGGAGGCCTGAGAAGCGGCCGCTGTCAGAGGAAGCGGAGCGTTCGGCTTTCCCCGGCTGTTTCCGGCTCGGTTCGCCTCTCCCCGCTTTGACTTCGGGGGCTTCTTTGTCTCGCTTTCCGATGTCGGGCGAACCGGCCGCTCCCGAGGATACCCGGTTCAAAGCCTCCGCGCTCGGAGGCCGCGAAAGCGGAGGCAGCGGGGACCGTTGCTGGCCTAGCGGGGCCGAAGATCGAGAGGTGCGTGTGGCGGCGTCTCCGCTCCCGCTTCCTCCAGGTACTTTCGGGGCGGCTGTGTTCGAAAGAGGTGGAGGGGGGCGGAGAGGATCTCGCAGGCCCTAAAGCTGCCCCGAGGATCTCGCCGAGGGCTCGGGTGGCCTCGAGAGATGCGGGTTGTCTGAGGAGGGGGTTTCTTAGCCGCCAAGTTTCCTCCTTTCGACTTGTGGTTAAGGCCCTGCAAGGCAGGAATTCAACAGGTCACTCCTTCCCGGCCACGTGAGGTGCTGCGACCTGTACTCGGTTTCCTGCGTTTGGCGGACCCGTTGCCTTGTCTGAGGGAAAGTAAACGGCCTTAGGGACTGGTGTGCTATGTGTTTGCGTGTGTGAGAGAGAGAATTGCCTTTCCCTTGATCTTTTCTCCTTTTCCCTGCTCACCCAGTAATTTGAATGTGTCCCCTGCCACGCCATGTCTTAACACCACATCTTCATAGGCCATGGAGTGTGATCTGCAAAATAACCCTTATTCGAAGAATCAAATAACCCTTATAGGAATAATGCCTTGAGTTAGGATGGAGTAGGTAGGGGTTTCCCTGGAAACTTTGTCACCTGGAGATTTTTTTTGACTTCCAGGCCCACATAATTGTCATCTTGCTCTGTGTTTAATCTCTCCAGAGAAGCCGTATGCGTGAGGGGGAGCTGATTTATTAGAGATGCTTCTTGTATTTGATTGATGAAATAGAAGAGCACCATTGAAGATATTATCCTTGGACATGTTGTGTAGAAATGATTGTTCTATATTTTAATTGGAGGGATTGCTGCTTCTTCTGTAGCCCCAGAACTTCCCCCTCTCTCTTGAGAAATTCTTGCATTTTGGTAGCCTGATGTTGAACCAAAGATAAATTTGCATTGTAATAAGGTCAATGTCAGAAAATAGGATAGTTGTTGTCAGCAAAGACCAAAACCATGTCCCGTTATTGAACAAATTTGGGAGAGAATATCATTATGTATCGTGTTGTATTTATGAGCTGAATAATATGACTGACATTTTTCTTTCAGTAATGGTCTTATATTATAACATTGATAATTTTGTTTGTGAGAGAGTTCTCCCTTGTGGCGTTGCATTGTTTATGTTTTCCCTTAACATACCAACTGTTTTATAATTGGGCTAATGTAGCTTGGTGCAACTGTTGCATCATGTAATAGTGATGAAAGTATTAAAGTTATTTGATTTTTTGTTTTATATGCCCAGAAGCGATTGCTTTTTGCCCTGTGTAGTCACAGTATGTAGAATTAAGTGAATTAAGTACTGTTTTCACTAATCTGAAGATTGAAGAAACATAAAATTAGTGTCTAGCCTGAAGTTTTATATGCAGTTTTCCAAAGCAGTAGTCTCCAAACCTTTTTGATAGTGCAATAAATCAATAAAAATCAATAAAAAGTTTGCACATGGACTCCAATATGTGCATGTTTAATATATTATTCCTGAATGAATATATTACATACTTATAAATAGTATATGTAAAATGTATATAAAATATTATATACTACAATATTATAGTATTTATATATCTTAATTTCTTATTTTTCCAGATAATAAATATAAATAGCCTTTGTTCTGCTTCCTTCCTACACTGCAATGGATCAATTTGTGCACTCCCTGTTGTGTATGTGCACTTCATTTCAGAGACCAATGTTCGAGAACACATCTCTCCAAAATATAGTACATACACTAGTTTTATTTGACAGCCGTTGTAACCTTGTAGATACCAGTTGAAGGTTATAATATGTGAAGTGGATTGAATCATTTTTGTATTTGAAACAAAATCTTATGTCTCTCCTTGGAAATAATAACAATACTAATAAATAGTTTCTGTCTTTCGTGGCATTAATATCAGCTTCAAGAGATTATTACTCTACCATGATCAAATTAGGCAGATATAGGAAGCCATTGTATTAGCCTTTCATTTAAAGATATGAAAAGGATAACATTTGTGGGTAATTTCTAACCACTTAAATTATTTTACTGCAGATTATAACATTGTTGAAAATAATTTTTATTGCTTTTAAAATGAAAAAATGAAGAAAAACAAAAACACAATAATACATAATTTTTAAAAATGCACAACAAATGCATAAAAATGAGTGAAAAATTACAACAAAAAATAAATGATAATATGCTGTTAGAATAAACATTTCTCTACATAATTAATATAAACACTAGCCATGTATGTGTGTTCATTTCTAATACACTTATAGAACGGTCATGTTTTTAACCTATCGGTACTTTATTTTATATAAATGAGTCTCATATTCTATTTGCTCATGCAAAGTTTTTGTCTACAGGCAATCTGCTCCTAAGTAGCAAGTGAAATCAAATCTTCCATCCACTGGAAGAGTGGAATAAATGGAGTAAATCTTTTTAAAAATACTGCAGTATCAGTCTTTTAACCATAACAAGGGCATGAAGAATTCATTTATGCTGTCCTGTTGTTAATTTCTATGAATTAGGTATATAATTCAGGAGTATATTATTGTCTACGAATTTTACTTTTTTCTAATATGTATGGATTGCTTTGAATCTCATTTGAGGTGCTGTATAAATGGTGGTATTATGATATATTTATGGTAGTTGTTTATCTCTGTAAAATCTCTATCAGTATACAAAATATGTTGCCAAATAAAACTATTAGAAAGGAACAGAGTGTTAAATGTTAAAAAAATCTAGACTAGTCTTAACCTGACACCTTGCAAAAGTGTTGGATTTTGGAACTATATCTTCCAGAATTCCCAGGCAGGGACAAGTTAACGACGAATTATAGAAGTTGCAGTCCCTGTACATGTGGAGAACATGTGATTGGAACAAGCTGATGTAGGGTATTTTTGCATGATATATTTTCTCATTGGTGATCCATAGTTTGTACAAAGCCCAATTTGGGGGATTTGAAAGAAATATTAAACCATGAGTTAACATTTTGAGTCGGTTAAAGTGTGGATAAATGGCTCCAATCTGTTTGGGGCCAAAAGGCATATTTGACATTTTAAGAGCATACGACAGGTATCGTTAGAAGAAAGAAAAATATTGACATGAATAGGATTTGCCTACAAATTGAGTGCCATAATCAAACACACTCTAACTCCCCCAAAAAGTTATTAATGTCCAGTTTGGCTCTTTTCTATGCAGGTAAATTCTATCCCTCCTTTCTCTTTGGCAGAGGGAGACAATAAAAAGTTATCTATATGGTAGTTGGACTAATACACTAGAATAGACTATATATTTTTCTGGGGGAAATATTCCATTATTTTACATAAAAATGAATAAGCAAGATAGTTAATCAGCATGACAAGCATGTTGTCACATTTTTCTTTTTTCTTTTCTGACAAAATAACTCAATATATTTGTTCATGTAGCTATTCAGTCCTGCTAAAATAGTTTTAGTTTTTAATACCAGCAACTTTTTCAAAATTCAAATTCTATCAAACTGAATGCTACATTACCAAACTTCCAATGAAATAATTTCTGGGCAAATCTTTGAATTTGATGTGCATAAGAATTAAACCACACTGCATGTAATTTTTTTTCTTAATCATGTATTTAATTTCAGCTCTTGGATGGCTAGAAAAACTACGAAGATATTTGTGTAGCAGGTGAACTTAACCAGAAAATGAAACAAAGTTCCTTTCAGTTTCATTATTAATATAAGCCGAATATGCTAAATTAGATTAATTTTGGATTATGGAATATTGTTAGATTCATTTTTTCCTAGAAAAGTCAGCTCCAATCCGTGTAAAGAGGTGTCTGCTACTGAATTTCTCTTTGTAAAGTGCTAATTCCCTGGAGGATCTGAGATTAAGCAAGATACATACCACCCATAGGGGAGATGAGATTTTTTTTAATATCTGTATTTCATTTAGAAGACCATCGTGATTCCAATTGTTAGGCCTGTTGGTTACTCTCACTTAGAGGATTTCAATTATGTAATCTTAAACATATAGTATCTTTAAGATAATTTATAATTTATTTTTATAAAAACTGTACCTTTCCAGATCAAATCACAATATTCTGCTAGAATTATAAAATTACCATAAAAATGATAATGAAAAACTATAAGACATGGTTTATAGATTCTGAATATTATATCACAAATACAAATATATTGTTGACTAATCCCAATAAGAGTAGGTGATCCATCCTTTTTAATGTCTATTATAGGTTAATCTCTGTGAGCCTGATTATAAACATAATTATCTAGTATTGTTTAGGACTAAATTCCTGGGGCTAGGTATTCTGTGTTGAGGACTAAATTCCTGGGGCTAGGTATTCTGTGTTGGAATAGAAACCTCTTCCATTCATGAATGTTAACTAGTAAATATCTCATATTTCTTTTGGAAATAGGGTGCTTTTTCCCTACCCAAAAATAGTATATAGCATGATCGTGTTGGCTAATAAAACATAGTGCCTATAAATGAATGGTAATTAGAAGTTCTAAAAGATGAAATATTATCTTTGCTCTCTTCTAGAAAATGAAGATTCAATTCAAAAATCAATCAAAGAAGCTATTTCAGAAAAGGATATATTACCATGCAGGTAAGATAATAACTGTGACTCTCTTGATATAAATCATTTGGGTTGATCTTTGTTTTTATTTTTACTTGTTAACATGCTGCTAGATAGAATCCAAAGGACTATTCTGTACTCTCAAGGCAAGTTGTCTTCTCCCACTAGCTATGATGAGTAGCAATACCTTTGGAATGCTCACTAGAGAAGGTCTTGATATATATATTTCTTGTTAACTGTTATTGATAATCAGGACATATGGATAAGTAATAGCAGTGTTTTTACCTTTTAAATTTGGTGTTTTATTTATGATTAAGAGCTTTACTGGATGCTTGATAGTAGTGTGAGCTGTAAGGGGAAATTAAATATATAAAAATGAAAACAATCACAGCAAAAATGTTTGTGAACATTTTATTTGTATTTATGGTTAGATTTATATTCCATCTTTCCTCCAGGAGTTCAAGGCAGCCATCATAGCATTCCTGCCTCCAATTTCATCCCCACAACAAGCGAGGTAGGTGAGCTGAGAGAGTAATTGCCCAAATTCATCCAGGCAGCTTTCATGACAGAAGGTAGTCATAGGTCTCCTCTGTCTTAGTTCAGCATCTTAACCGCTACTCATTAACTCATTACACATGATTAGTTCTAATAAAACCTAATAAAATCTAATAATCTTACTAAAATAAGTAGAAATATCATTAATATATTCCTAGGACTAAGAACAATTTTATAGTATTTTTGTAAAATTAATATTTTGCAAAACAATATGATGGATCCTAAAATAGTTCTTTAAAAATAGGGATGTTATTCTGCAGAAAATCATGGAATAGAGAGAGGGATAATAGTGATAAAGTTTTGATCATTTCCTCATTTCAGACATAATATAAAACATGCATAAAATGACAGAGATAATGGAGCAACAGATTACAGCTGAAATGCTTTGTGGGGAGTTTCTTAGGGAATACTATTCAGGTAAGGCCTAGGCAATAGTTTTATTTTATATTAACAACAATTTATCAAGTGTATATGCCACCTGATTCCCAGCAATTCTGGGAGGTGTATACAGTATTTAAACATTTAAAAACAAAGAACAATATAAGAATAGGAAATAGCAAAGATATCAAAACTAGAGTGGGGAAGGAATATTAATCATCCTTTGCAATTAATCAGTAAATAGCTTTTTAACCATGTTAAAAACTCAAACAATTAAGTAGTTTTATAACCATGTAACATTACACAGAAGTCTTCATTCTAATATTTTCATGGTATTCTTTTCAATTACTTTTGTCTATTTTTCTCAACACTGCCAAGCATAGAGAACATTGCATGCCCATATCATTTTCCATAAGTACACCATTTAATAAAATAATTTTATTTTATAGTTAGTCCCACAGTTGGAAATATAATATTTAAAATGAAAAGAAATAATATTGTAGGCCGATTTGGTTAATAAAAACTAACTTAAATTTCATTGTTTATTTTGCTATCATATCTTGCCATTGGGATTTGATTCCTTCTTCCAGTTAATGAAATTTAAGACTGAATGTAGAGAGGCAGTCCTTGACTTAAAACCAATTGTTTAATAACCGTTCAGTTTTGGCAGACTCAGAAATGGTGCATTAAGGCATGTAAAGCGCTTCTGGCATTATAAAATGTTGCCCTGCTGGCCATGTGGTCACATGACCACATTGCAGATGCTTGGCAACCAGCTCACATTAATAACAGGTTGCCAAGTGCCCCCCAGTCATGTGATTGCCATTTGCAAACTTCTCTGCTGGCTTCCCCAGAATGTCAGTGGGAAAGCCAGCAGGGAAGATTGCAAGTGGAGAGAGGAGTTGAAATATTTGAGATATAGCTGATGTTTTGCTCTCAAATGTTGCTGTAGTCCACTGAAAGATTTCAGGTTCCCTCCATGCACAGAGGGAAAATCCTTTGTTAGGCTGCAGAAATGGAGCTAAAATCTGGAAGGTTTCCCATGAAGGGTTTCCTCTCTGTAGATGCAGGGGACGTGAAGGATGCAACAATGTTTGAGAGCAAAAGGGGTGCCTGCTGTATGCTGACATTTCAGCTCTGTGTGGAGTGGAAATCCTTCAGCAGGCAGCTGTTTTGTTCAGCCTGCTTAACTGGGACATCACTTAACAACTGCAAGTGGAAATGCTAGGATTGTGGTTGTTGAGTGAAACAGTCACATGGGTGTTTTGCTTAATGACCACTCAATGACTTGAGATTCCAGTCCAAATTGTGATTGTAAGTCAAGGACAAATATGTAATATAAATACTTTCTTCTAAGGCAGTCTCTATATTTTTTCTATTTGTGAGCACATTATTTATCAGCATGCATAGAAACTTTACAGCAATGGTTATCTATACTTTTTGAGCAAGTAGAAATATTTTGAATTTTTATAAAAATGACATGCATGCACTTTCAGAAAGGGGACCCCTAGTGGTTATAAACCACCCTTTTATAAAATGGGTGCATTGGACAATGGCCAACTGCACAAACATTAAATTACCAAGAAAGAATTTTGTGGAAGAGGTCCACCTACTAGCCCACTCTCCAAAATATCACCTTCCATGCTTGGCTTAGGGTAATCATTTTTTTCCTAGAAAGATGAATTTTCTTCCTGGCAAGTTATTGTGCTATATCACCTAGAGTCTACCCTATGTGGATATATTACACTAGGGAATTCATGTGGAGAAGAGAACTGCCACTTATTCCAATTCTTTTATCCTTTTGTTCGTCTCTTATGTATATAAAACACCTGCTCTCATAAACGACAATATATTTTGACTCCTCCCCTTTACAGTAAACTGTAAAACATACATCATATGTTTTGCAGGCACAGCTTCAATCTCCTTCATTTCTATTTGAAAACAACCTTCATAGCAGACATGAAAAAATTGCTGCTGCTGCTTCTTATTAAATCAGAATAGATGATACTTAATTAGATAGAGAGTGATATGGTAATCTATCAGACACTTTAAATATTTGCATTAAACGCTAAGCCCACCTGCAATGATCAACCCATGGAATATTTGGCAGGGATAAGAAGTTCCTGCTATAGCTAATTGAACTGTTTTCTGTAAAATATATATTTTATACACTACATTTTCTTTCTTTACAATGTTTTAAAACTGATTTTTACAGGTAAGTTGTTTGAACTAATCAGTCAAATTGTTGAGCCTTTTTTGGACGGATACATTATCTATAATAGCTAATTGTTTTTTAATGCTGGTTGTAGTTGAAACCCAGTGTTTATGAAAAGATTCAGCAATAATTAATCCTGGAGAAAATCTACCTATGTGGTCACTTGAAAATCAACACTAACTTGATGGCACATAACATTCTTTCAGCTGCTTAAAGGAACACAACACTGCATTTCTCATTTGAATTTTGGCTTAGCTGAGACTCATCTGGATGTAAAATGTAAGCCAGAGGAATCCTATTTGACTCCAAGTCACTTTACAAGTCTCTGTATTCCCAGTTGATTGGCGTTTTACCTACCTGTTATACCAGGTTCTTAAAACATCCTGCATTCTTGTGCTATCTTTCTCTGAGAGGCTGCAGAATGGATCACCTGTAAATTCAGATACTACAAAGGATCCTGCAGGTGCTAACGGTAGTCCAGAGGAGCAAGATGTAGTTGGAGTGGAAGAAATTCTAACTGATCAATTTCAGCACCAAGAGGAGGTAGGTGATTTGACTCTTGGCCTATTTCTATTTGCCAAACCATCATTACAATCCTTTGTTTCTAAACATGTTTATTGATGTTTTTCATTTTAGTGGCTGTATGCTTTGAAATGTTTGTCTTGAGATAATAATAAATTCATATATGTAGTACAAATGATAAGATAATTGAACTGTATTTTTTCTGGGGTCCAATATATTTTAATTGATTACATTTCTGTGTTGCCTAGAATTGAACAAATATGGAGCAGAAAAAAAACTTTAGAAGATAATACTTTGAAATATCTTCTGAAATGTTTTTCTAGTTAGTAGGATGACATAGTTGCAAATAGGAAATTAAGGAATTAAGATAAAAATATGTAGAGAAAAAACTATTTTTATTAAAAATTAAGGACTTTAATGCCACTGTATTTTATGTATATTCTATACATTTGTCTGTATAGGAAGCTATATTACAAGTGACAAAAATCTCTGCACCACAGGGACCAGGTGATATAATCATGATACAGTCTGAGTATACAGGTGCAGTAGACATCCTGTCTGCAGAGCTAGAAACTACAGATCTTCTAAGCGAACAGAAGAAAGGTAAGGATTATGCTTTCACTGCTATGTCTGCATATGGATCAGTAGCTAGCATTCTACTGAAGAAATCTGCAAGATTTGAGCTGTTTTGTGGTAGAGTATACTAATAATCTTGAAATGTTCATATTTAAGAAAGCAGCAAAAAAGATTTTGATTCTTGCTATTTAATTTAGTTTTAGTTCTTCAATTTTTGTGTTGTATATAATTTCTATCCTTGGTTGGATTTGTTTTTCTTATTTATATAGCTCTTGCATTATTTCAAATTTTGGTGTTACACTATACTTATTTGGTGAGGGTGAACTTCCCTTTGGATTATGTAAATTTATTTATTTTAGACTTGCCTCCAGGGAGATAGTAGCATACAACTTTAATAATAAATAAGTAAATTTTGTTCCAACCTAGGTTTTTTGTCACTTCACCTTTACTCTTTTTTGTCTGTTGTATTTTTTCTTCTGTTTAAAGTTTTTAATCTGTAATTGCCAAGATGTTGGAGGTTGGGCAGTATATAAATGTAATAATTAATTATTGCTATTATAAAGGAGTATTATGGCAGAAAAAGAAATCTGCAGAAATCTGAAATATGGGAAGACCAAAATAGAGTTCAGGTTGCTGTTACATTATTTAATTTTAATGCTTGGGATGAAATTATAATGATCTCATAGTGAATAGTCAATGGATTTTTTAAGTTTTAAGTATGAAAAATTAATATGGCCCACATTGTTGGGATCATTCATTACACCTTTATCATCCAATTTGTTCTTAGAAACGTTGCTGTGCCAAGATGTCTAATTAAGTCATTATACAGTGTATGGTAGTATGGGTGAGTCATTGAAAGAATAGATTCAGTCAGTTAAAAAGACTCATAGTGAAAAACTGTCAGCTAAGAGAGGGGCTAAAAAACCTAATTCATTCTTTTGAAAAAAGGGAAATCTTGTAATTAGAATATCCAGTCTTGTTAAAAATTCTATCAGCCATCTATGTTATAAAAACTCAGAAAGTCATCCTTCTTTCTCCAGCTAGGCCACCTCCATTGATTCCCCCCACTACCTGGACAAATTCTAAGATAAGGGAGTTTAAAACAAAGATGGCAAAGGAGAAGAATGCCCGAATGCTAGTGAAACGGGGTGAGATATTAACAGTCCGGGTGCCCACCCATCCTGATGGGAAGCGTGTCTGCTGGGAATTTGCTACAGAAGATTATGACATTGGGTTTGGAGTCTATTTTGATTGGACTCCTATTACTAGTACTGCCATTACTGTTCAGGTCAGTGAATCAAGTGATGAAGAAGATGAAGAAGAAGAATTTGAAGGTATGTCATGTCTTCAATAGTGATGTATAAATTTAATAAATAAACATATATGTAAAACCATCATGTCCAAAACAATCTCTTAAGCAAGAATAACCTCTTTAACTTGAGTTAAAGAACTCAACTTCTTAACTACTTTAAGTTAACCTGAACTGCACCATTAATCTTCAAATTATTCCACAGACTATCAAGCAGGAAAATTTAATAAACCCTGATAATAAAATGTGTGTTCATTTATTCATAAATATATCCATTCATTTATGGACATAGTTGTGGCTCCAAACGCTGCCAATTCTGAGCAGCTTGAATGTCAACCTCTGCAAGTAAAGTTCAAGTGTACATAGCATCAGAGTTGGGCCATTTAAACTTTAATGAGGGTGCTGTTCTAAGGAAGCAGGCTAGTGACCAAAAGACCGATGCCTGGATTTTTGGCTAAGGTGTAATGCGTGTATGTTTGTCATTGTTGCCCTCTTTTTACTCCTTTTTCTTTATTGTTATATAGTTTTGTTGTTATTTTGGGGTTTTTTATTTTGTGAATTGCTTAGACTCAATTGGGCAATGTACATCTGGGACATTGGGCAATGTCTAAATTTAATAACAACAACAACAACAACAACAACAACAATGATAATAATAATAATAATAATAATAATAATAATAATAATAATAATAATAATAATAATAATAATACAATTCCAGGACTCTGCTGATGACATTCCTCAGTCATAGGATCTATAGGCACCTTCACAGCTCTCTGAAGTTAATGAACTTTACATATCTTCCCATAAAACTGGCAAGAATTCTTTCCCCGTAACTTTTAACCATAAAAGGGAAGAATTCTATAAATGTTGGGTCACTGCAGAAATTGTCTTACTCTTTTTCTTGTTTCTATTGCAGTATAATATAGAAAATCCCTTACCTGCTAGAAGTTGGAATGTAAGCATTGGAATAAATCAATGTGCATTGGACATGGAGATCAGGCTGTTCCTTATTGCTTCCTCTCTTACAGTGATGATGATCACTGTTATTTATTATTATGGAATAAAATGGGCCACTTAGAAGGTTTTGATGAAATGACAAGGGGAGGAAAATCATTCCCATTTTATTTTTTTATCAGACATGCAAATGTGCAAAATAATATGTATAATTAGATGTATATAATTAGTAATATAAATAAATAATGACAATATTTAGAGATTCAATATTTTATATGCTTTTATTATAAAACAGTTTAGGAATTTGGTTGTAGTTTGTTTTAACTGGAATTTTCTCAGGTTCTAGTATAAATATGAAAAGTCTATCTCCAGGTGTTTTGAAACCTGTGATGATGCTCTGGGTGTAAGCTTCTTCCACAATCCTGAATCTCTATGACTTCCTTGTATTAGTTTTTATGGCTGATGCATTTGCCTTCTCAGGTCCTATTCCTGTTGGCGATGTGGAAAAAGGAGCCAAAAGCTATTTGCGAAACCGTTATGGGGAGATCATGCCAGTCTACCGAAGGGACAGCCATCAAGAAGTGCAAATAGGCAGCCATGATTATCCAGGGGAAGGCATCTACTTGCTCAAATTTGACAATTCTTACTCTCTCCTACGCAACAAGATTCTTTTTTTTCATGTTTATTATACCACCTAAAAAAGTATATAGTTTTGTTGCCAAGACTAATATGTATATCTTGTGATGGCCAAATTTTGTTTATATACCCTTCCTAATTTGTCCCATTGTCCAAAATGGAGCTAATGATTATTAGCAATTCCACTTTGTTGTATGCAGACAGAAAGCTGAGATTTTAATTACAACAAGCAAGTCACCGGACATAAGATTTAAATGTCTGTTTTTCTTTGATTGCACTTACAATAACTGAAGTTAAAACATGCCTTTTCTTTGGAAGTATATATATTATCTCCTTCTACTCTACTAGCTACAAATACTGACTGGAATCAGCTGCCAAAACAGCCTATAGAACTCTGCCCAGAACTATACTGTTACTGTGATATTGTATACTGCCGTTTGCTTTGTAGTGGAGATCTTGTAGAATGGTACACGCGTTGCCTATTCAGGCCACTGGAAGGCTGTCTTCCCTCATCTGCCTCCCATAAATGGTCATCTGCTCAATGTTTGTATATATTTTAAGGCTTGGCTGGATGCAATCCAAACTGCATCATTCTCTTTCAATAAGAGAACAACATAACTTTAAAAGAAAAAAATATATCCTCCCAAATCTGTTCCAGAATTCATAGTTTGGGGGGCACAATATACTGTTTTATTGGCAACATTTTGCAATAGTAAAAACTGGTGAACTTCCAAATGTTTTTTTTTCCAAACATTATGTTCAGGGAACATAAAGCAAATAAAGCCAGAAACTGTTTATTTCAGAGGGCAGAAAATATCTATTTCATTTATCTAGATACTAAATGGAAGCAATTTATGTATATAATTACAGTGCTTCCAGATTCCTAGGAGCAAACATTTCCAGAAGCACCTAATAGTTACTATATCAATAGCCAGACAGACACAAGATACCACTGACAAAAAAGCAATCTTGAACTATATTGCAGCAGGCAGGCACAAATGAGTCCCTTGTATATTACAAGTATTGACTTTCAGTTATGATTTTGTAATTTATATGGAAGAGTGGTCCACAAAAGCCCACCCCCCATATAAAATATTGAGTCTTTAAACAATCGGCAAGTATTTCTTTTCTTTTTCACCTTTGTTGTTTATTCAGACTTCAAAATCATTGCCAATATTTAACAGATAATAGATAATCAGAGTTGGAAGGAACATTATAGGTCATCTAGTCCAGCCCAAGTGGGAGACCCTACACCATTTCTGACAAATGGCAGTCCAATCTCTTCTTGAAAGTCTCAAGTGATGGATGGCGGTCCCACAACTTCCGAGGGCAAGCTGTTCCATTTGGTTGACAGTTCTCACTGTCAGAAACTTTTCTCCTTATTTCTAGGTTAAATCTCTCCTTGTTCAGTTTCCATCCATGATTTCCTTGTCTGGTCTACAGGAGCTTTAGAAAATAGCTTGACCCTTCCTCTCTGTGGCGCCCTCTCAAATATTGGAGACTGCTATCATGTCTCCCCGGTCCTTCTTCACTAGACTAGCCAAGCCCAGTTTCCTGCAACTGTTCTTCATATGCCTCACTCTCCAGTCCCCTAATCACCCTCGTTGCTCTCTGTACTTTTTCTAGAGTCTCAACATCTATTTTATAATGTGGGGACCAAAACTTGGATGCAATACTTTAGGTGTGGTTTACTAAGGCTTCATCGTGTGGTATTAGTATACCTCACTTGATCCTGACTGTATCTCTCTCTTATTACAACTTAGGATTGCATTAGCTTTTTTGGCTGCTGCTGCACACTGCTGGCTCATATTTAGTTGGTTGTCCACTAAGACTCCAAGATCCCTCTCACAGTTACTGCATTGAGCCTGGTTTCACCTAATCTATTATTGTGTACTTTTGCTTTTTTCTTGCCTAAGTGTAGGACTTTACTTTTCTCTACATTGAATTTCATCTTGTTAGATACGGCCTAGTTATTCTAGTCTGTCAAAATCCATCTGGATCTTGAGCCTGTCTTCTTGGGTATTAGCTATTCCTGCCAGCTCAAGTATCATCTGCAAATTTGCTAAGTTCCCCTTCTTTCCCTCATCTAAGTCGTTAATGAAGATATTAAGGAGTACTGGGTCTAAGAACAGAACCTTGTAGCACCCCACTGCTAACTTCCCTCCATGTAGACTTAGACCCATGAAGGACTACTCGTTGAGTACAGTTTGTCAGACAGTTGCAAGTCCATCTGGTGGGGATGCTATCCCACTTTTTCCTAGCTTACTAAAGAACTAGGTTGTGGTCTACTTTGGTCGAATGCTTTGCTGAAATCTTTATGTCCACAGTATTTTGCTGGTCTACTAATTTAGTCACTATGTTGAAGAATAAATAAGGTTGGTTTGGCAGATCTGTTTTTAACAAACCCGTGCTGACCTGCTAGTTATTACTTATTTCTAGATTGTTGGCAGATCTGTTTTTTTATTTATCTTTTCCAGTATCTTCCCGGGTATTGATGTTAGACTGATTGGTCTGCAGTTTCTGGGTCTGTTTTTTCTCTCCCTTTTTTGAAGATGGGAACCACATCAGCTCTTTTTCCAGTCCTCTGGTAGTTGGCTGGTGCTCCAGGATTTTTGAAAGATATGGTGCAGTAGTTCTGAGATGACCTATGCCAGCTCCTTTAAAACTCCTGGGATGTAATCCATCAGGCCCCAGTGATTTGTGTTCAATCAAGATCAGATAGGTGTTATTTTACTATTTTTTTGCTTATTTTTAACTTTTTTTTTGTCTATCTTTTACAGTTATGTTTTTGGTGGGTTGAGCTTCTTTTTCGTGAAGCAGATGCCAAAGAATGAGTTAAAGCAGTTCTGCTTTCTCTCTGTTTGCCTATTACTTCCTTGCCATCTTCTCTCTTTAGTGGACCAACTATTTCCTTTATTTTTTTTCTTGTTAATTTATATATTTGGAAGAATTTTTTTTTTTATTATCTTTTGACTTTTGTTGCAAGTCTTCGTTCTGAGCCTTTGCTTTCCTGACTTCATCTTTGCAGATTCTAGCTATCTGCTGATGTTCTGCCTTTAGTTGTATGTCCTTCTTTCTATTTTTTTGTACTTGTCCTTTTTTTCTTTCAATTTTGCCAGAAGAGATTCTTTTGGCATTCTGGTTTCTTCTTGGATTTCTTGTTTTTCTTTCTCAGTGGTATTTGGTGCTGGTCTGGGCTTCTATGATCATAACTTTTCAGAATTCCCTTAGATTCTTGAGTTTGTTTTCCCCTTTAGGATTTTAATCCATGGAAATCTTTCCCAAGTTCTTTCTGAGTTTATTAAAATCAGCTCTTTTAAAATCCAAGACTCTGGTGTCATTATGTTCTATTGCTTGTGTTTTTGTTATGTTGAATTCTAGTATGACATGGTCTCTTGTCACCCAAGGTTTCTGCAATTTCAACTCCCTCCCACTTCTTCTCTGTTTATAAGAATTAAGTCCAGTATGGCTATCCCTCTAGTTTCACCCTCCGCCTTTTGGACAACAAAGTTCTCAGCTAGGTTGGCTAAGAACTTGTTTGATTTCTCACTTGTTGCAGAATTAGTTTTCCAACTGATATCAGGATAATTGAAGTCCCCCATTACTATTGTGTGTTTCCTGCATATGTTTGTTAGTTGGTTGGCAAAAAGGATAACTATTTAATGTAGCATATGCATAATATAGCAGAGCTATCTATTGCAGTTACCAGTTGGCAATCATATTATGTTTCATAGTTCAGGTTTTATAGAATGTATATATACAGCTCACATTGTCTCTATAGCAGGAGACATATAAATATACTTAAGATTTCAGGGGCAGATCTGAGCAGGTCTTTTTAAAGCCTTGTGATCTTTGTCCAGTATGCTTAACTCTTTGCATGGTTACACCAAATATTTATTGTAAGTAGTAGATCTTGGGGTATGTTCCTAAGAGGTGTTTTTGTTGAAGTTTGGTGATTTTCTATTTCTGCCATATTTTGAGTGAGAAACATACATAGAGAAAATGAAACTGACTCCTATCTCAGGCTTTTAAAAAAAAAAGGGAAATAAACTTAATGTTTTCAAATTTGAAATGGGAAATGGATAAATATGTACTACTAACTTTAAAGAAGAAATCAAATATGGCTACTCATTCCCATTTTTAAATTATTTAACATGAGTTTGGAGAAACAATTCGAGCATTTAAAGTACAATAACTGCCAGGAACAACATTTGGTGGAAGAAGGAAAACTATAGTACAAATGGATTTTTTTATTCAGAATTGCTGATTTTTGAAAAGGACTCACAATTTAGAGGAGCCACTAAATAGTTTGTTGTAAACTGTATGAGCAGCATTTAATGTTCGCTTCCTTCTCCCATTTGTAAATTCATATTGTTGAAATCATTTTCTATTAAAGCTTATCTCTAGATGTCCCACACTGTACAAAAAATGAAGCTCACTATGTTTGTCCTCATTTTCAATCCAAAGACTTTGCTTTGTTTAGAGTTTCAGAAAATGAAACAGATTTATTTGCTTTGGCTAATGTTTTTTTGAAGAAATACAAAAAAAAAAGATATATATTTTAAATGTGCAAATTTGTGTTGACTTTAATTACAGAGCTCTATTTTTAACTCTTGAGTAACATAAACATCTTTTGCAGCAAAGCAACTGCATTTGTTCTTAAGTCCCACAGTATCTTCTAAAGGTTTAATGTGACTTGCTGTTGAAATTACAGTATCATTTCTACTTGCAAATGTAGAAAATAGAGGAATGAATTTTTAGAAAAGAGAATAAGACTGAAATGTGGAGCAAGTTAAAACTGCAGTAAATATCAGCTGAGCAAAAGCCTTTGTGCCTTCCTTTCCATTCTCTGTTTAATGATAGTGGCTTTCATATTTGTTCCTGCTGAACTAACCAGTTTAAAATTTACTGTCCTTCATATGTATACTTTGCTCATTTGACTAAGGAAATCAATTTATGAAATTATGAAATGCTGTTTAAAAAGAAGGATTAAAATTCCAGATAGAGCACATCTTAAGAGTTTATACTTTTTTGATGAATCAGGTATAGTGTATAATATTCCTTCTCCATCTATGAGTTGTATATACACACATATGCACATGAGCTTTACAGTATCTCTACCTCTTATCCAAAGACTGACTAATCTCAGGCCAAGTCAAAGTATTTCTGTGGTTTGTTTCTCTTTCTACTGTGAAAAATTAAAAAGCTGTATGTGCTTCTTGGATTGCAGACCTAAAATTCTTGAACCACATGCTAATGAAATATGTGGAAAATGCTTAGAGTGAGAAGTTATCCTTGCCTGAAATTGATTCTAGAAAATTTTCAGCATTATACATTATACAATTTTCAACATTATGCATTGTTGTAGATGAAAATAGAAATATAATTTCACTTGAGATAAATTAGCTATTATTTTAGATTGAGAGATTAAAGTGTAATAGAAATGTACTAAAATAAAATAATACCTACATAATGTGTGGAAATAACAGGCTTTGGCTGTGTTCATAAAAGAGGTAAAGAGGTAGCACAAATTAATAATAGCATATGCACTATATGACAACTTAATGTAGAACAGGATCTAGTTAGTCCCAATACATATAATTTAAGCATTTTTTAACTTATTTTACTTCCACTTTAGTCACACTTTAATCATATTAATATATTCAGCCCATGTATTTATTTTAATTAGGCATAATTTGGTATATATTTGGTATATATATTTGGCATAATTTCCTCTTTACTGACAAGGAAGCTACACTGAGACATTATTAGAACTAATTTTGGATGGGATTGGACATAAGCTATTATTGATATTGCTTTGTTTATGTCATTTTAACTAAGAGATAATTGGCAAAGTTGAGGTTCACAAATAATTATGTGATATGAAATGATTGCTACAGTCCCAAGTGCACTTAAATACAGTGAAAATTTGGGTCTGTTTCTCAGCAGTCCTCTGTACAGCATTGTCCTGTAAGTCTTCTTGCACTATGAGGACTTGTATTTTCAAGACATACTGGTGTTCCTCTTATTGTCCTTGTAAATTCAATAGTCTACCGTATAGATACAGAGCATGAAAGCCATCTTGAGGCAATTGGAACAGTTCAAAGTAGAGAGTTCACTGACAACTTCATAGTAAATCTTGCTTTAAATAAGAAGCATTTTGTTTTATCCCTTAATCATAACATAAGAGCAAAATTCATGCAATCTGAATTTTAAATAAATTACCGAGAAATCAGGGAGACATTGTCTGATCTTAAAGCATTTCATAACCACTATTGATTTGCTTATCATAAGATTGGGATAACTTTTCTAGTAATAACTGTACTGCACCTGGGGTATTTTTTAGAGAATACACAAAGGCTGAGTAAGCAAAATCAAGACTAATTTTTTGGAATTCTTATGGTAGACCAAAAGTATTTATAGTATAGTGAATAATAGTAATGCAGTGAATTTGCTTGTATTTAAAAGAGTCTGAGATTTATTTGAATGTAGAATATAGCCTTTTAAAATGGCTTAGTCTCAAAATAATGTCTAAAATGCATAGATGCAATCCTAAATAAATTAATTTGGGAGCAGGTCTCTCAATCTCTATAAGATTTATTTCTGAACAATTATGGTTAAAAGTGACTGCTGTAAAGATGTCAGACTGATAATGTCAGAAAGTAGTTACGTTGTAATTTAATACCAATATATTAGCAAGACCTTCTGCTAGTCCATGGGTATTTCTGACAGTTTGGTATTAAAGGAAAATATTTTAATATTTAGACTTCAATAATTTTGATTAATTCAATTTATAAATGTATAACTATTATTACTTTCCAGCACTTGCTTTCTGCTGGGCTTAGTGGAACTAAACTTATACTTAGCAGGTCTAAGCCTTATCAAATATACAATATTGTCCCTGAGAACAAGAATAAAGGATTATTCTGTGCATTTTTATCAGTAATATGAAATTTTTGAAATAAAACAAATAGACTGGTTTGTAGTTTAAAATGATTGGCCTATAATGAAAATATGTCCTTCAGAAGAAATTATATTCTATTTTGTACCATATAGGTTTTTTTTAATTCTGTAATGAACTTATTTACATAATTTTCTTAACAATTTGGTTTACATTCTCTTACTGTCCCAAACCTTTTTTTTCTTAAATGGAGAAGGCATTTTACAAGTTATGGCACTGGGTTGATTATTCCAGCACAGGTTAAATAAAGTGTCTAGTATTGCTGTTTCTTTCAGAATTTGATTGATATTTGTTACATTGTTTAGAACCATGGTTTTGTCACTGTATTTGACTTTTAAAAAGTTATATCATTAAAAATTTTCAGCATTCTGCAGTCTTCTGTTTTTCTCCAATTTAACTGATTGGTTATGGATTACATTCAGCACTAAAGTTTTTGAAACCTTAATCCAGTTGCTACGTATCAGCTAAAAGGCTGCATCTTTTTGTACTGGTAGATACATCAGCAGTATTTAGAATATATTACAAGCACACTTGAAAAATAGGCAGCAGATAGCACTCCATTCAGCAATGGTTAAGGCCGTGTCACACTGCACCAATGGATGCAAAAAGGATTTAAAACGGACAAAAAAGCTTGCCATCCGTTTGAAAACGCGATGTACTCACTGCCTCCGTTTTGCTTCCTCTCTATCCGTCCAGCATCCGGTTTATTGACAGTTCATCCGCTCCAAAAGTTTTGGGCTGCTCAAAACTTTTGCGCGGAAAATGTATCCAATTCGTCCGTTCTGCACCGCTACGCATCCGCTATATCCGCTAGGCGTGCGCTGCGCATCCGCGCAAACTCCATCTGCCCAGACGCAAGGGAGGAAGCGGAACGGACGCAGAACGGATGCAGAACGGATGACTAGCGGATGCAACACAGAAACAAAGCGTTGTTAAAACGGAAAAAACGTTCGCAGAGGGGACCTATCTCGGATATTAAGGAATGCTAGAGGATGCCTAGAGATGCAAAAGGACACCTATACTGCCTATAAAAAGGGGGAGCAAACTCGGTCTGCATCTCAAAGGCCTGTCACACTGCCCAACAGATGCAAAAAGGACACAACGGACGAGCAAAATGTGTCCATCCGTTATCCGCTCTCAGAAGGGGCAAAAATTGCATAATTGGAGCGGATAACACGGACGCGGGGAGGACGCAGGGCGGATGCAAAGCGGATGCGAAACGGAAGCCGCAGCGGATGGCGCATCCTCTAGGCTTCCGGGCCTCAGCAAAGCGGACGCAGAACGGAAACAACGGATGCAGAACGGATGCACAGCGGATGAAGCGGATGCACAGCGGAAGCCTAGCGGATGCACAGCGGAAGCCTAACGGATGCCTGGCGTTAATTGCCCATGCGGGGGGATGCATTGTGCAAGCCCCCGGATATAAAGGGAAGCAGCTCGCACGTGGCCAGCATTTGGAGGAAAGACCTGCTGTGGATACCTCGAGTTCTTGCCTGCATGTCTGCCTGCAAGCTTTGCTACCAAGCCTGCGCTCGCAGCCTCCCTGCCAGCCTTGCTGTCTGCCTGCCCTGCCAGCCCTTGCTGCCAGCCAGTCTGCCTGGCCAGCCTGGTTCATAGCCTGCCGCCAGCCTTGGTGCCTGCCTGCCTGCAGCCTTCCTGCCAGCCTTGGTGCCTGCCTCCCTGCCAGCCTTGGTGCCAGCCTTCCTGCCAGCTTTGTGCCCTGCCTGCCTGCCAGCCTTCCTGCCAGCCTTGGTGCCTGCCTGCCTGCCAGCCTTGGTGCCTGCCTCCTTGCCAGCCTTCCTGCCAGCCTTGGTTCCTGCCAGCCTTCCTGCCAGCCAGCAACCCCACAACCATGCTGAAGCACAGCAAGCCTCAGCCATCTGCTGCCAGCCCTTCAAGAGGGACAGAGCTACCCATCCCACCCCCTGGCCCTCACTCTGGTTCTGCTGGGGCTTTCCGCAGCACGGGCTCACTCTTCTGGGGTGGGGCTGTCTGCTGCTTCTGCTTCTGAGGAGTGATGACAAGCACTCCAGCACCAGCCACCTCCCAGCACGGCACCCTTCACCCCTGGACTGAGCGACCAAGAGGAGTACAGAGACTCATTTTTGTCTTAAGCTTGTTGTTAATAAAGTCTTATTTTTTGATTCACACACTTGCTTCATTTCTTTTTTTAAATAACGTCTTGCTCGAAACTTTTAGAAATAGGTTTTGAGCCTATGCACAGCTTGTGGGATTGGAGGGATACCTTTGGGATGGGCAGGGATACCTTTGGGATGGGTAATAGCGGGTGTGGGATAGAATAAGACCTCCAGTGCCAGCATAGTGGACTGGATGGCCACCCTCCCAATTGCCACCCCTATGGGCCTTCATTTCAATTACAATGGTAAGCATTGATCCACACATGAACACAAAACACAACTCTTTAATAAAGCCCTGTTCATTTTAGGCCAACCAAACATACATGCCCGAATCTGCACTCCGTGTGAATGCAGACAGGCTGAAGAAGCATATCCTTAAGCATCTACCATCCTGGTCTTCCACTGCCACCGCTCCAGCTGGGGAGTTGCACCAGTGTGTTCAGGAGTTGCGCTGCTTCTTCGGCCTCACGTGAGGCTCTGTTGGGCCCCTGCACACCCTCAGTGTCTATAAGGTTTTCGCAGGCAAGTTGCTCCCCCCTTTTTATAGGCAGTATAGGTGTCCCTTTGCATCCTCTAGGCAATCCTCTTATCCTCCTTAATATCAGGTCCCCTCTGCGAACGTTTTTCGTTTTAAACGCTTTGTTTCCGTGTTGCATCCCCATCTTGCGCATAGTGCATTTCCGTTCTCCGGTTTAAAACGCGTTGCCGCGGTGTTTCCGCCGCGGGAGCCTGGATTAGGCGCATGGTCTTTAAAGGCGGATGCTTTAACGCCTATGCTGCGCAGCGCATGCCTAGCGGATATAAAGGTGCTGTAACGGGAAATGCATGCGACATGCGTAGCGGAATGCAGAATGGATTAAATTGGGATACATTTTCCACGCAAAAGTTTTGAGCAGCCCAAACTTTTGAGATGCGGATGAAACGTCAATAAACGGATGCTGGACAGATAGAGAGAAGGCAAAAACGGAGGGCAGTGTACATCGCGTTTTCGAAAGGATGGCAAGCTTTTTTGTCCGTTAAATCCTCTTTGCATCCGTTGGTCGCCCAGACTCTGGACACTGGCCTTCACTTGCAGACCAGCAGACCAGCTGGTGCAGGCCTCTGCAGCCTTCATCTGCCTCTTCCTCTTCTACAGCAATCCAGTCATGTCCACCGGTGGATTGCCGACAAAAATCCTTTCGGCAGCCAACATCCTTCTGCAACACTGCGAAACCATCTACAGTCCTGTGAGCTAGCTATACAGGAAGAAAAGGAGGCACCCAAAAAAGTGGTTCCAAAGTGGCTCCAAGCTGATGGTGGAGCTCGAGGAGCGAAGACCCTCGGGCGTTCCAGAACTTCATGAATATGCCTCCACCATGTTTGAATGAACTTGGGCAGCGCCTCCTGACACCGGGTTGACAAAGACAAACCACCAACTTCCCGACCAGCTGGAAACCTGGGTCAAGTGACACTCACTCTGCACCACCTGGCCTCAGGACCACCACAGGAGCATGCAGCACGGCTGGAGGGTGCCACCCTGCACCCATCAGCTTTGTTGTCAGAGAAGTGGTCAAGCCGATTCATCGCAAGAATACAGAGGAAGCTCCTCCAGTACCCCTCCACTGAAGAAGATGGAAGGAATGTTGCAGTAGCAAGTGGTATCAGAAGTGAACTCCCCCCACACCGTTGAGCCATAGATGGGAAGCACGTGGCCTTGCAAAGCTCCAGCCGAACTCAGGGCCACTTTATCACCAACTCCAAGGGCTTCTTCACCATCATCCTCTTCGCCATGGTCGATGCTGACTACAGATTCATGTACATCGATGCTTCCAGGCAATGGCTCATATTCAGATGCCCAGTATACAACGCCAGTCACCTCAAGAGGAGGCGCTGGAAAGCAACCTCATGGTGGCTTCCCAGATCAGACCCGCTGCCCAACGACACGCAAGATGTGCCCTATTCATCGTGGGGATGACGCCTTCTCCCTAACAGCCTACCTCATGAAAGCCCTAACACCTCCAAATACCTCACCCGTTGAAGAGAGGATCTTTAACTGCAGGCTGTCCAGGGCAAGACGGGTGGTAGAGAACGCCTTTGGCATCCTGCCCAACAGTTCCAGTACTTCTCACCACCATCATGCAGCATCGCCACACGTCGTGAGAGAGGATCGTGAAGCTGCTGCATCCTGCACAATCTCAATGCGCACCGCGTACAGCCGGTCTTGCAGAATACAGGCTCGAGGACCTCCAGCAAAGGGCAATGGGAACATGGAGGGCCTGGGGAATGGAGGCAAGGGCAAAACCTTATAGACACTGAGGATGTGCAAGGGCCCAACAGAGCCTCACGTTGAGGCGAGAAGCAGCGTAACCTCCTGAAACACTTGAGCAACTCCCCAGCTGGAGCCGGTGAGTGGCAAGACAGAGTGGTAGATGCTTAAAGGATGCTTCCTTTCAGCCTGTCTCATCACAACGGATGAGATTGGGCCATGTATGTTTGGTTGGCCTTACAAGGAAACAGGCGTTTATAAAGAGTTGATGTTTTGTGTTCAAATGTGTGATGCAATGCTTACATTGTAATTGACCAATGCAAGGCCATAGGGTGTGGCAATTGGGAGGGTGGACCATCCAGTCCCACTAACGCTTGCACTGGGAGGTTTATCCATTCCCACAACTATTACCCATTCCCACAGGATTCCTGCCCATCCCAAAGGTATCCCTGCCCATACCACAAGCTCTCTACCCCATACCCACAGCTGACAAAGGCTTTAAACCATTTCTAAAAGTTTCCAAGCAAGACTTATTTTAAAAAAAGAAATGAAGCAAGTGTGTGAATCCAAAAAATAGACTTATTAACAACAAGCTATTAAGACAAAAAATGAGTCTCTGGTACTCCTCTTGTCGCTCAAATCCAAGGGGTGAAGGTGCAGGTGCTGTGGAGGTGGCTGGTAGCTGGAGTGCTTGTCATCAGCTCCTCCAGAAGCAGAAGCAGCAGAAGCAGCAGAAGCAGCCCCAGCCCAGAAGAGCGAGCCCATGCTTTCAGAAGCCCCAGCAGAACCAGAGTGAGGCGTAGGGGGCGGATGGTAAGCCCTGTCCCTCTTGCAAGGCTGTGCAGGCAGATGGCTGAGGCTTGTTGTGGTTCAGCATGGTTGTGGGGTTGCTGGCTGGCAGGAAGGCTGGCAGGCACCAAGGCTGGCAGGGAGGCTGGCAGGCAGGCAGGCACCAAGGCTGGCAGTCAGGCATAAACAACGCTGGCAAGGCAGGCAGGCAGCAAGGCTGGCAGGCAGACTGGCTGGCAGCAAGGCTGGCAGGCAGACTGGCTGGCAAGCAAGGCTGGCAGGCAGGCAGACAGCAAGGCTGACAGGGGGCTGTCAGCAAGGCTGGCAGGGAAGCTGCCCAGGAGGCTGGGAGGCAGGCTGGTAGCAGGCTTGCAGGCAGACATGCAGCAAGAACTCGAGGGATCCAGCAGCCAGGTCTTTCCTCCAAATGCTGGCCACGTGTGAGCTGCTTCCCTTTATATCCGGGGGCTTGCGCCAATGCATCCCCCCCAGCATGGGCAATTAACGCCAGGCATCCGTTAGGCTTCCGCTGTGCATCCGCTAGGCTTCCGCTGTGCATCCCGCTTCATCCGATCTGTGCATCCGTTCTGCATCCGTTGTTTCCGTTCACGCGGTCCGCTTGCTGAGGCCCCCGGAAGCCTAAGAGGATGCGCCATCCGCTGGGCTTCCGTTCCGCATCCGCTTTGCATCCGCCTACGTCCTCCCCGTGTCGGGTTATTCCATCGCAATTATGGCAAATTTTTGCCCCTTCTGAGAGCGGATAACAACGGATGGAACATTTTGCTCGTCCATTGTGTCCTTTTTGCATCCGTTGGGCAGTGTGACACGGCCTTTAGTAGAATAACAGAGTTGGAAGGGACTGTAGAGGACTTCCAGTTCCTTTTAACCTTAGAGGACTTCTAGCTCAAGCAGGAAGCCCTATACCTTTTCAAACAAATGGTGGTCCAATTTCTTCTTTAAAATCTCCCGTGTTGGTCACCCACAACTTCTGGAGGCAAGTTGTTCCACTGATTAATAATTCTAATTCTCAGGAAATTTCTCCTTAGTCCTTGATTGCATCTCTCCTTGATCAGTTTCCATCCATTTCTTCTTGTCCTGCCTTCAGGTGCTTTGGAGAATAGGTTGACCCCTTTATGATAGCCCCTTAGATATTGGAACAGTGTTATCATGTCACCTCTAGTTCTTCATTTCATTAAACTGGACGTATCCAATTCCTGCAGCTGTTCTTTGTATGTTTTAGCTGCCAACAATCCCCTCATCAACTTTGTGGCTTTTCTCTGCACATTTTCTAGAGTCTCATCATTTTTATATCTGGATGATCAAAGCTGGATGATCAAAGCAGTATTCCAAGTGTGGCCTTACCAAGGCATTAGAGAGTGGTATTAACACTTCATGTGATACTGATTCTATCTCTTTGGTCATGCAGCCTAAAACTGCATTGGCTTTTTTGGCAACTGCAACACACTGCTAGCTCATATTTAAGTGATTGTCCACTAGGACTCCCAAGATCCCTCTCACAATTACTACTATTGAGCCAGGAACCACCTATTCTATTCCTGTGCATTTGGTTTTATTTGCCTAAATGTAGAAGCTCATTTTCCTCAGCTTTGGATTTCATTTTGTCAGATAGGGTCCAGTATTCAAGTCTGCTGAGATCCTTCTGTATCTTGAGCCTATCTTCTGGAGGGTTGGCTATTCCTGCCAGTTTGATGTTGTCAAAAAAATTGATGAGTTCCCCTTCTATTCCCTCGCCAAAATCATTGATGAAGATATTGAATTTGTACTGGGCCTAAGACAAGAGTCTTTGGGTACCCCACTGCATACTTCATGTAAAATGCAGTTTCATTAAGCATATTGAGCGTGGTTGGTCATATTGAATGTGATTAGGTGAGGCAGCAACAGCACTAGAATCCATCTGGTGCTGTTGTTTAACCCACATTTTTCTATCACTTTTCTATTAACATCAAATTCACCAAATTGCTGTATGCCACACCCTCTAGCCCATGGCTGTCAAACTTGTGGTCTGTAGACCTGATGTGCTACGCGCGCTGGTCATGCCCATGCCCGGTTTAGCAAAGGGGGGAGTCGTAATAGATCATGTGATACCATCATAGTGACGCAAGTTTGACAGGCAGTCAGTGCTATCTATAAATGTGCTTTCAGCAAAATTTTAAACAGAAGCCATGCACATATAGATCATCCTCGTGCAGAACACAAAAATTAAGCCCTACAGGTGTCGGCTTAAAGATTTAAAAGTTGCTATCTTTTTAGAGTCAGTATTTATATAGCAATTCTGTCAAGAATCTCACCTTGCCAGCTTCAGTCCTCCCTACACTTTCTTGCAGGACATTATTTATTGAGGAGATTTATATTGCCACCTATTCACATATGGCGACTCAAGGCCCTAGGCAATGGGACCCACAACATTCCTTGTCTCTCCGCTCTGGTGGGTCGGGTAGATGTGACTGACTCCCTCAGATAACCTGGTCCCAAGCCACAAAGAGCTTTAAAGGTGAAAGCACCTTGAACTGCACCCAGAAGCAAATTGACAACCAAAGCAGCTCCCAAAGGAGAAGTAATACATGCACACCGAGGTCTGTACGCATTATTATCCCTTCCTTATGTAGCCTTTTTATTGCAGATAATCATGCTTCCAACCATTAATCATTCTCAATTTTTAAAGGCCCTGTCACACTGGCCGACGAATGCAAAACGTTTGTAAAAAGGACACAGCGGACGAGAAAAATGTTCCAT
>BHFT01050450.1:0-18524 GCA_004320025.1 Laticauda laticaudata | reverse complement strand
GGGGGGGGGGGGGTTGCTAGGGAGGGTTGGCTAGGTGATGTGAAAGCTGGCTAGCTGACTTTAGGCCAACCACCAGGAAGGTGGGAGTTCTAGTCCTGCCTTCCCAGATCGGCAGAACAGAGGTGTCATTCAATGTCGTGATAAACTCTTCCCTAAACTCCCTATTTTTAAGATCTCGTGAAATCCCAGGGTGGTTTCCCCTGATCTTCATTCCCACCCCCCCCAATTCCACCTCAAGCATAAAGTCCAGAAACGGTTTCCAAACTGTTTCTGAGGTGGGAGGCTGCGCCAGACACCAGAAAAGCCTCTCCATGCCCACTCCATCCTATTTATAATGGTGGAGAAAATGAAAATTGCCTCCCCCACTTTGCAGTTGTGAATCATCCAGAGGTTCTGTTGATCTTTGGAAGTGACCCTTCCCGGAAAGGGGGGGGGGAGTGGCTGTTTTGTAGGCCTCATTTCCTTTTTTTTTTGCAGACAGTCTGGCCATTTGGGGCCTATTCCCACCGAGTGGACAGTGCAGGGCATGGCTATGCCAGCGTCTCACAACAGCAGAAACATCTTCTGGTCTCTTTTGCATGCTGCCTGTCCAATAATCCGGCCTTCACCTCCTTTATTTCTTTTTCTTTTTTTAAATATGTTTTCTTTTTGCAGTGGAATGGTTTGGGAAAATGCCAGCCCAAAGATATTCTCCACTTGTGCCAGAGAGGGAAATGCCAAGACGAGAGGGCAGCTGGTTTTGGAGGGTGCCACAGTGGGGCACTTGATGAACATACGGATAATCCTTGACATAAAAACGCAACCAAGCCCGTAATTTCTGTTGTTAATTGAGACTTTGTCACTTAACATATTGTTGTAAGTTGAGGACTTCCTGTATAAGAAAGGGACTGGGGTGATTTGAATTCTTGAATTCTTTATTGGCCAAGTCTGATTTGGACGCACGAGGAATTTTGTCTCTGGTGCATAACCTCTCAGTCTATGTACAAGCAACAAAGGGGTAAGACGTAGATCATAAATCATAGTTACAATCATTAATCCTAAAATACAAACCGCAAGTGATAAATCATAAGGTATCTATAGGAGAAGATAGTAGGAAAGGTGAGAAGATGAGGAGGATAATCATGATGGTTTATTTCTACAGTATTTATTTTTACAAATAACTCAAGGAAATGAATATATCCAACACTCTTGTTCCTCCTATTTTCTCCAAAATAACAATCCTGAGGTGGAATGAGAGAAAGCAACTGGCCCACAGGTTTTCATACCTCAGGCAGAACTAGAACTCATTGTCTTCTGGTGATCGGTTCAAAGTTACCCAGCCATCTTCCATGCCTAACGTGGGACTAGAGCTCCTACCTTCCTAGTGAGTGGCCTAAAGTTACCTAGCCAGCTTTTATGCCTAAGATGGGACTAGAACTCACCACCTCCTAGTGATTGGTTCAAAGTCATTTGGCCATCTTTCAGGCCTAAGGCAGAACTAGAACTCACCGTCTCCCACTCTTCTCACCTGTTGCCTTAATCATTAGACCCAACTGGTTTTCTTATGGGCACGGCTGTACCTACCATATTGATTTTTGTTTTACTCCCGGCCTGTCTTGAGAGGCCCTGACTGTTCTCCAGCCACTTGTCCTAATGATCTCTAACTTAAATTATTTTTAATAAGCTGAAGGAATTTGCTGAGGAATTCAATCCCTTGGATTTAAACAGAGTTTAGCTGTGAGTTGACACAAATTTCCGTTCCAGTGGCAATGCTGTGCAATCTTCTGAAATCACCTTTCTTCTTGTGTCCCATGTCTGGGGAATTTCTGAACAATGATTTCCCCCTTTTTTTTCTTAGAATGGGGGAACTTTATCACAGATAATTGTTATTGATGACTAACGGTGGGCCTTGTTTTTATTTTCTTGCCATGCGGCCCAAACAGGGCACTTTTAAAAATGGGACTTTATCAGGATAAAACCCGATGACTTAAGCAAACTTTGAAACACAGCTCATTTAGAAGAAACGCAGGAAAAAAAAACCACAACAAAATAATTGGCATTCTTAAGGGGTCTGTTTCTCTGCAATTTGCAGGGTGCTATTTACAGAAAGTCTCACCTCTAGGAAATAACTACTTAGCCTGTAGATGGAGGCTTAGATAACGGAGGGAGGAAAAGATGCAGGAAAAGAGGAAGGGGAGGGATAGATGGGGTCTTCTGGTGCAGAGGTCTCCAACCTTGGCCACTTTAAGACTTGTGTACTCCAATTCCTTCATGCATCCTCTGAACCTCAGACAGATTTCTGAGAAATTAGGAAGTAATAACAGAATTTACAGAGTTGGAAGGGACCTTGGAGGTCTTCTAGTCCAACCCCTTGTTTGAATAGGAGACCCTATACCAACTCAGATAAATGGTTGTCTAATCTCTTCTTTAAAACTTCCGTTGATGGAGCACCCATAATTTCTGGTGGGCAGCTGTTTCACTGGTTAATTCTTCTCACTGTCAGGAAATTCCTCCTCAATCCCAGGTTGCTTCTCTCCTTGATGAGTTTCCATCCGTTGCTTCTTCTCCTGCCTTTGGGGGGCTTTGGGGAATAATTTTACTCCCTCCTCTTTGGGGCAGCTCCTCAAATACTGGAAGACTGCTATCATGTCGCTCCCCTAGTCCTTCTTTTCATTATTTAGACACACCCAATTCCTGCAAGCCTTTTTCGTATGTTTCTTATTATCTAACCATGCACTGGATCCCAAGAAGGTTTTTATCATGAACAAAGGGGCAAGTGGACCAGAAAGCAGCTCCTAGGATGCAGGATTGTGCCCATTTCCTTGACGTGCACACACAGCGCCAAGCGTTTTCTGCATCCCAAAGAGATTCCTGAGAAATTAGGCAGGAAGTGACAGGATGTGATTTGGTGCAGAGCACAAATTCGTCCAGGGAGAATAAAAAGCAGCAGGTTTGACCCCCAAAGCAAGAGATTTTAAAGCATTGGAGGGGGTGGGGTGGGCAGGCCCACTTTACCTCCCCTGCCCTCCAAGAGGCCGTCGTAACCTCTGCAAAAAAGCCCTTTGACGGTCGGGGTATGTTTTACCATTAGTGAGGTTCCTGGTCCTCAGTGTTTTCATGCAGGATGGAAGGGAGAAATTCGTTAAAGAAGTTAGGATGTTTGGGGGTCTTTAGAAGGGGGCCCTTGCATGGTTACCTGAAGAAAAAAAAAGGGGGGGGGGTTATCCTGTAGCCAGAGCACTTTGTGCCTTTGATAATCCTGCTTTTTTTAACAGCTTCAACCCCCAAGTAGTGAAAATCAGTTTTCTTGCCAAAGCTTTTAATGGAAGCCTTACGTCATTGAGTGCCTACAACACAGACAGGCACAGACACAAAGAGTTCAAACTTTTTGTCTCCCAACTGGTGGGAGGGCAACTATGTCCCTTTTTGGCACGGCCTTCCCAACAGTTGTGGCCCTTGCCTCTCCCCCCCTCCAAAAAAAATGTTAAATGCAACCCAACTCTCTTTGCTCTTGTGCCATCTCCTTGTTCCAAGATGAATTCCAGATCCTTCCTCTTTCTTTCTTTCCTTCTTTCTTTTTCTTTCTTTCTTTCTTTCTTTCTTTCTTTCTTTCTTTCTTTCGTTCTTTCTTTCTTTCCTTCCTTCCTTCTTTCTTTCTTTCTTTCTTTCTTTCTTTCCTTCCTTCCTTCTTTCTTTCTTTTTCTTTCTTTCCTTCTTTCCTTCCTTCCTTCCTTCCTCCTTTCCTTCCTTCTTTCCCTCCTTCCCTTTTTTCTTTCTCTTTCTCATCCCTCTCTCCCTCTAATATCCTTCCTTCCTTTTCTCCCTCCCTTCCCCTTCCTCCCTCCCTCCCTTCCTCTCCTTCCTTCCCTCCTTCCTTCCTCTGCTTCCTTCCTTCCTTCCTCATTCCAATCACCTTCATTCCTTTTCTTCTTCCTTCCTTCCTTCCTTCCTTCCTTCCTTCCTTCCTTCCTTCCTTCCTTCCTTCCTTCCTTCTTCCTCATTTCCTTCCTTCTTTCCCTCCCTCCCTCCCTTTCTTTTTCTTTCTTTCTCATCCCTATCTCCCTCTAAAAACCTACATTCCATCCCTCCCCCCTCTTTCATTCCTTTCTCTTTCTCATCCTTCTCTCCCTCTAATATCCTTCCTTCCTTTTCTTCCTCCCTTCCCCTTCTTTCCTTCCTCCCTCTCCTTCCTTCCTTCCTCATTCAAACCACCTTCCTTCCTTCCTCCTTCCTTCCTTCCTTCCTTTTCTCCTTCCTTCCTTCCTTCCCTCCCTCCCTCTCCTTATCCATCACTACTCTTGTCACCTTTTATTCCCAGGGAGATGCATGCCAGCAAAACAGAAAAGTTAAAATACACAGGTGGTTAGAAAAGATGACAGGGAAACATAGATTTTAATCTTGAACTGTTTTTATTAGGCATAATACCAATAAACCTTGGTAAGCACAGTATATAATATTGCATGTCTTAACAGCAGCGAGGATTATATTTGCACAATATTGGAAAATAAAGAAACACCGTGAGATGAAGAGATAATTAGGAAGATAATTGTGCAGATAGATTGTGCAGAAATGGACAGACTTACGCTGAATATTAAACACAAAGAAGACACAGAATATTATCAAACATGGGATTTAACAAACAGGTTTCCTAGTATGTTTGATTGCTTATTGTACCCTATGATTATTATTAAGTGCTGTACCTTATGATTCTTGACTCTTGACAAATGTATCTTATAGAATAGAATAGAATAGAATAGAATAGAATAGAATAGTGTAGGATAGAATAGAATTCTTTATTGGTCAAGTGTGATTGGACACATAAGGAATCTGTCTTGGTACACACAAATTCCTTGTGTGTCCAATCACACTTGACCAATAAAGAATTCTATTCTATTCTATTCTATTCTATTCTATTCTATTCTATTCTATTCTATTCTATTCTATTCTTTATTCTATTATACATTCCATTATTCTATTCTATTCCATTCCCATATTCTATTCTAGTCCCATATTCTCTCCTTTCTCTCTTATTCTGTTCTATTCTATTCTATCCTATTCTATTCAATTCTGTTCTATTCTATTATTTTTCTAGTGGTTGGAAAAAAGGGTTGACGATTAAGAATGTAATCTGTATTGTTATGCAAATTAAATATCCAGAGACAACACTCATGTTCATTAAGCACTAATAAATATAAACAATAGAAAATAAATAAAATTTATTTTAAAAAAAGAAAAGAAAAGTTAAGACCTGACTAAGCGTGAGTCAGGAAATATTTGAATCCTCCTAAAACAGTTTCAAAAGACCCTGATTAAAAAGGGCAGATTTGCAGCCCTGGGAGTGATAGGAGTTGTAGTCCATCCCATCCGGAAGGCACCAGATTAGCGAAGGCTAGATTAAACTTCATTATGGAGCAGGAAAATAGCTGGAAGGAAGAAGGAAGGAAGGAGGCACCGATGAGCAGAAGGAGAGGGGAAAGAGATAAGGGGAGAGGGACAGATAATTTGCAGGAGGGGAAACAGATGGGCAAGGCAGCTGCAGATACACATCCGTTGGGAAAACCTGTGTAGAAAACCTTTGTAGAACCCGCAGTTTTGTTGCTCCCTTCCTAAGTTGAAACGAGAGCATTTCTGCATGAAGCCAAAACAGAATTCTACCGAATAGCAGTAGCACTTAGACTTATATACCGCTTTATAGTGCTTTACAGCCCTCTCTAAGCGGTTTACAGAGTCAGTCCCCAACAATCTGGCTCCTCATTTTACCCACTTCAGAAGGGCAGAAGGCTGAGTCAACCTCAAGCCTGGTGAGAATCGAGCTGCTGGCAGTGGACAGAGTCGGCCTGCAGTACTGCATTCGAACCGCTGCGCCACCATGAAAATAGAATCTTTCTTACAGGTT
The DNA here is from genome assembly GCA_004320025.1 of Laticauda laticaudata. Lineage (NCBI taxonomy): Eukaryota > Metazoa > Chordata > Lepidosauria > Squamata > Elapidae > Laticauda > Laticauda laticaudata. The sequence goes on along the minus strand of BHFT01050450.1, from coordinate 12,649 downwards.
TAGTATTGTGATGACCCGGGGCGTGACACAAAAGTAACAAAGTCACAAAAATAGAATAAATTCCCTTTAATGCCTCCAACTTGGTCCCGATGTCCAATTATCCTCGGCTGGATATCAAACTCTTAAAGAAAACAGTTTACGGAGGGAGTATATGCAGTACGAACCCAAGTAAAGTTAATTAGAAATTAAAAAAACCCAACACAAACCACACTAAAGTAATTAATACAGCAGGCCAAGATGATAAATTGCAGGCTTCTACCAGGTAATGCAGCAACCACAGTTGGGAGGAAGCCAAAACCCAGATAAGCTTCAATAAGAATAATTCACGCTTTGCTTCCAGCAACTTTGCCATGAGCAGTTTGTCCTTTTAAATTGTCCTCCCAGCTACAGTCCGTGAAGGGGATCAGGGCCCTTTCCTCTTCTGTAGACCATGCCACTCTCGTTTCTCCTTTATCCGCTCCTCCCTGTGTGCCCTAGGATGAAGAGGTGATGGGCCTGGGTCTTCATCTGAATGTCCATCCGGCTTGTGCCCTTCCCCAGTTACCTCCACAACTACCAGAGCCACACTTCCACTCCTTGTCAGCTGTTCCACCTCTGCCTCAGAGTCAGACTCCAACAGGGGCATGACAAGTATTCAAAACCTTTTGCGCGTTTTTGGTTTGCTGGCCTAGATGGGGTTCCTGGGGGCCCACTTTTGAGAAGGGATGGAGCTGTATGTGGAAATTTGCCCGATTTATTTCCTTTGTTACTGTTCTTGTATGATGTGAGATTTCACTCACTCCTGAAGCCCTGTGGTAAATGCGAGCCAGTTGCCAAAGTGTCCCAAATGCTATTATAGGAGTGTGTGTGTGTGTGTGTGTGTGTGTGTGTGTGTGTGNGCCAGTTGCCAAAGTGTCCCAAATGCTATTATAGGAGTGTGTGTGTGTGTGTGTGTGTGTGTGTGTGTGTGTGTGCGCATACATGCATGCATCATCAATCTGTCTGTCAGGCCCTGAAAATTATAGTAAAGAGAATGTATATTTAATTATCCATGTATCAATTGCAGCTAGAACTGTATTTGCACAAAATTGGAAACATGAAGAGATTCTGCCTGAAGAGAATGTGATTGGGAAAATATTAGAATGTGCAGAAATAAATAGGCTAACATTAGCAATCAAAGAGAAGGAACAAACTGAATATGATATAATATGGGAATCATTTTATCAATGGTTGGAGAATAAATATGGAAGATAGCAATGAAAGAAGAGTAGCAAAAATCGTAAACGTGGAAAGAATTAAAAATGTTAAGGTGGGGAATGATATAAGAATTAGATATGTGATGTGATTAGTACTAAGTAAGAATAGAGTATTAATATTAAGCAATGAATATGTATCAACTGTAATTGTTATTGCACAAGATATTGCTGCCCAGAGGACACACTGTTTAAATGGAAGATGAACTGATTGTAAAAAAGAAAAAGAAAAAAATTTAAAGAAAAAAAAAGGCCCCCAAATAGTTCTGGGGAGGTCCATCATAACTTCTGTCGCTCAACAACCAGTTGCTAAGCGAGGACTACCTACCTACAGCAGTGGGCTGTGCCCCTCTCTTATCTGACCATTCCATAGGCAGCATCTGTTTTGCCCACCCCAAAGTATTTCTCCCATACTGAAAGAGAATGAGTGGCACAACCCAGGGGCAGAGTTAAAAGAGGAATCAGCCAAGAATCCCTACTTAGCCACAAATGGTCTAAATTCAATTCTCCTTGAATGCCGTTATCCCTTTCTCTAACTCTAGCCAGGTGCTCACCTTAAATTGAGAAGGTTCCTGTGCCTGAGCTTAGCAGCAACAAATCAGTTAAGTGGACTTTCACATATGGACCTGATTTTTCACACCTGACACGTACCACTGTATAGATTCTAGTACAGTGACTTTTCAGATTTCGACTAACGTGAAGCTGATACCGATCTTGTGGGTCTCAGGAAGTAGGTCTGACAATGGGACCAAGTGGTGGTGTGTTTTCCCCTCCCAAATTGTATTTGTTTTAGTAATATAATATATAAAAAATCCATTTCAATCAAATTGTGTGTTGTGTGGGTACAATTTTTTAGGCAATCATAATCAAAGGTGTTTACAAAAACATTTTATCACAATAACATTAAAACTGTAGTAACAATAATATTTTGTTTGTCCATTTTAACAAATTTCCATTTTGACATTTATCTTTTTTAATGTCCCTTCCTTTCTAACTTCTGTTTTTATTTTCTAGACATGGATGAAATGAGTCCCATGTCAAAAAGTATTTAGTTTCTTCTTTGTCCTTAATAGTAAGCGTTAGTCTATCCATTTCTGCACATTCTAATATTTTCTTAATTACATTCTCATCTGTCGGGATCTCATCACACTTCCATTGTTGAGCATATACAATTCTAGCTGCGGTTCATACATGTAAATCAAGTATATTGTCCCTTTATCATATTTCTCTGGTAGAATGCCCAATAAGAATATTTCTGGTTTCATGTCTACATGCTGTTTTATCATTTTTTTCGAACCTGGTATGTATTTTCATCCAATATTTTTTAACTTGTGGACATGTCCACCATGTATGGTAATATGAATCAGGTGTTTGATTATATTTCCAACATTTAGCAGATCTATCCTTGTACATTTTCATCAAACATTTTATACAAATTTTCTTTATATGCAGTTGACATAGTCACTTTAACATTTCTATCCCACAGTTTCTGCCATTTGTCTAATTCTGTTGCATATCAAAAAGTTTTAGCTCAAGCAATCATGGTCTCCTTTACCTGCTCACTTTCAAGTTGAATACCCAATAAATAACAATATATTTTATTTATCGATTGTTCATCTGTTCCAGTTAATATCTGGTCCAATTCTGTTAATTCTTTATTTAAAATATACATTTTAGCATCTTTCTCATACCAAAAGTGTATCTGCATTTGTGGCCACAATGCAATGTCTTTTCCTTGACTACTAACTTCCTGCTTGGTTTTTAATTCCCCTTTTTCATTCAAAATATCTTCAAGTAGTAGAGTTGATGCCAGGCTCACCAGGCAGATTAGGATCTAGTCCTCATGATGTTGGGGGAGGGACGGGGACAGGGAAGGCAGGTTGTGGTTGCAATTGGCAAACTTATGAGAAAGTGTGATTTACACTGCCAGGAATACCCAGGAGGAAGGAGGCTGCCTAGACTGCAGTTTTGACTGAATCTTTGTACAACGATGGAACTGACTCACTTCTTCTCTTTTTTGTTCCACAGTGGACATCAGGGAGATCAAACAGATCCGACCTGGGAAAAATTCCAGGGATTTTGAACGTTACCCAGAAGAAGCCAGGAAGTTGGACTCGACATTGTGTTTTGTCATCTTGTACGGAATGGACTTCCGGCTGAAGACGCTGAGTGTTGCCGGTCAGTGGAGGGTAATGTAGCAAATGCTTTTTGAGGTGTGGGGGGGTAGAAACGCAGAAGCTGAAGTCCCTAACCACAGAACAACCCCCCATTCCCCAGCCTTAAAGGCAGGGGTGGGATTCTACAGGTTCGCACCTATTTGTTAGAACCGGTTGTTAACATTCTAAGCAGTTTGGAGAACCGGTTGTTAGAAGAAATTCCTGGTCTAATCCTGTCAGGAAAGAAGGAAGGAAACATTCTGGTGTTGCTTACAGAAACTGCCTCTCCGTTAACCCTTATTACATTCTTGGCAGGACTAGACTTCCTGTCTCAGGAACTTCTCTGGAGTTTTTTTCCCCTCCTTTGCTGGTACTTTGCTTGTGTGGAGTGACCATTCAAAGTTACAATGCACTGAAAAAAGTGACTTATGACCCTTTTTCACACTTACGACTGTTGCAGCATCCCCACAGTCATGAGAGGCCAGGCGAGGAGATGCGTTTCTTGATGTGAGTGATGTTGAGCTGGCCATGTCCAGCCAATAACATGACCACTAAGCCATGACCACCCAGTCACATGACCACCAAGCCACTCCCACCACCTAAGCCACGCCCACAGAACCGGTTGTTAAAAATTTTGAATCTCACCTCTGCTTAAATGACTCTCCACAAATCCTCAGTTTCTAAACACCGTTGCGTTGTGGTTTTTGATGCGACTGAACAGGAGAGAGTTAATAGCACACAACTGAAGAGAGTTCTGATTCATTGTTCTTAGTTTTAGTCAGAGGTAGGTAGTTCTTGGCATAAAACTGGTTATCTTGGCGATACAGGTAATCCTCAGTCCCTGCACAACTGGTTGCAAGTTGAGGATTACATTATTTAAGTACGGTATTAAATGAAACCATAAATATTTAAGTGAGGTGCTCCCTTGAGTTTGCTTGTTTTTTTGCAGACGTTTCATTACCCAACTAGGTGACAGCATCAGCATCAGCTCAGAGAGCACCAAGGAACCCACTGTCATCCTCCTCTTCCTCCTCCTTCCTTCTCCTCTTTCTTTGCACAAACCCCACTCTCTTTTACTACTGACGATTACCTAGTTGGGTCATGAAACATCTGCAAGAAAACAGCCAAGCCTCGAGAGCACCACAGACCCCACAGCCCTCCTCTTCCCTCCACCTCCTCCTCCTCTTCCTTCTCCATTTCCTCCTCCTTCTCCTTACTTCAAACCCTCCTCCTTCTAGCGCTGAGGATGTTACCTAGTTGGGTCATGAAATGTCTGCAAAAAAATCACCCAGCTCAGAAAGCACCAAGGACCCCACAATCATCTACCTCCCCCTCTTCCTCCCCCCTCCTCCTCTTCTTTCTCCTCCTCCTCTCTTCCTTCTTCTCCTTGTCCTCTTCTTACTCGTCCTCCTCTCCTCCTTCTCCTTCCTCTTCCTCCTTTCCACAAACCCCACTCAATTTTTTTGCTGATGATGTCATCTCGTTGGGTCATGAAATGTCTGCAAAAAAACAATCAAGCTCAGAGAGAATCAGTGACCTCACAATCCTCCTCCTCCTCCAGTTCTTCCTCCTTCTCTCTTCCAAACCTCCTCCCTTCTAACACTGATGATGTTATCTAATTGGGTCATGAAATGCCTGCAAGAAAACAACCCAGCTCAGAGAGCACCAAGGACCCCGCCTGGCAAACCAGAGCTACAAATATTGCCCTTTGTAAATACTTAAATGTAGTAAAAATGATAATAAAGATGCCCATTATAATAATACTTAACAGGTCAGGGTGATGGGAGCCTCGTATCATGTTATACAAATTCTAAGATCAGTTATGCAAAAAGTACCCCTTTCATGTCCCAAAACATCTTTTATTTCCAAAAGGCAACTTGACTTTCTCTGTTTTTTCTTGAAGACGTTTCGCTTCTCATCCGAGAAGCTTCTTTGGTTCTGACTAAATGGTGGCGAATGGAAGTGGAGAAGCGGAATGTCTTCAAGGAAAAACAGATCCATTTGCCTTTTGGAAACAAAAGGCCCTTCTGGGATAACTCTAAACTGGATGACTTGAGAATTTCCAGAGGCATTTACCCATTTGTGTCAAAATTCAGACCATGCCTAGAGCAGGGGTCTCCAACCTTGTCAATTTTAAGCCTGAAGGACTACAACTCCCAGAATTCCCCAGCCAGCTTTGCTGGGGGGATTCTGGGAGTTAAAGTGCTCCAAACTTAAAGTTGACAAAGTTGGAGACCCCTTGTAATGATCTGGGGCGTGGCACAAAAACAACAAAATCACAAGGTAGAATAAATTTCCTTTAATGCCTCCAACTTGGTCCCCAATATCCAGCTATCCTCGGCTGGAGATAAAACTCTTCCAAAAACAGTCTATAAAGGGAAGAAATGCGGTCTGAACCCAAACTAAAGATAATCAGAAATTTTAAAAAGCCAACACAAACCACACTGAAGTAATTAATACGACAGGTCAGGATAATAAATTGCAGACTTCCACAAGATAACGAAGCAGTTGGGAGGAGGGCAAAACCCAGATAAGCCTCGACAAAGATAATGCATGCTTTGCTTCCAGCAAGGTGCTGTGTGCAAACGCCCTTCTTATATCCCNCCCAGATAAGCCTCGACAAAGATAATGCATGCTTTGCTTCCAGCAAGGTGCTGTGTGCAAACGCCCTTCTTATATCCCGTTCTCCCAGCTGCAACTAATGAAAGGGATCAGGGCCCTTTTCTCTCCCATAAGCCACGTTGCTCCCTTCTCCATTCCTCCCTGCATGCCCTAGGATGAAGAGGGGATGGCTCTGGGCATTCTTCTGAATGCCCAGCCAGACTGTGCCCTTCCCCAGTTTCCTCCACAGCCACCGGAGCCACACTCCCACACCCTGTCAGCTGCTCAATCTCCCCCTCAGAATCAGACTCCAACAAGGGCATGACACCCCTGGCCTAGAACATTTCCCCCCCACCCCAACCTGGTGCTTCCTGATAGCAGATTTGGTGAATTATCGCCACACATCTGGAACTCATAAATAGTCTGGCCTGATGTAATTCTGGAGTCAATTGCAACCTTTCCCAGATCTAATTGCTGTTTTTAGCCGAGTAAACATACCCTCTCTTTGATTACATCCTGTTCAAAGTAACGTAAATTACACATTGCCTCTCCTACTAATAGCTTGTTATCACATTTCTTAAATTACACCCACGTTTGTTGTGGTTTCCCAGTGTGAGCAGAAAGAGAGAGTAGCCCTCTTTAGATATCTGTACATGTGGTCCTTGACTTACGACCATGGTTGGAATCCATTGCTAAGGCAAGAAAGTTGAGAGAATCGCGTCCATTTTTATGACCTGTTTTTGAAGTCATCGTTAAGTTAATTTTAAAAGCTGGACAGCAAAGAAAATGATGTACCGGTAGAGGTTAAAATTTCCATTGCTCAGCAAGAGAGTGACCGTTTTTCACACTTACGACCCTTGTAGCCTCCCCCATGGTTGTGTGGTCAAAATTCAGATGTTTGGCAACTGACTCATATTTATGACGGCTGCAGTGTCGTAACTGTGAGTACGGATCCCATGTTATTTTTTTGTAACTTTAAACGGTCATTAAACGAATGGCTGTAGGTTGAGAACTACCTTATGGTATTCAGCTTTGTTTGGGTATTTTCCCACGTCATCATAGTTGTGCTTTTAAAGTTGTGGTAACGTTTTGGCAGAATCTCATCTGCCATCATCAGGCTTCTGTATTGAGTTCGTCTGTGGGTCAGGCTATCACAGCCGTTTCAGTTTTAAATTTGGTGCTAAGCCTAAGCTGCTGTGAGAATGGTTTTTTTCTCAGTCCTGATTGGTTGGGAGTTCTTGGTCTGTGGTTTTATTGGTCTTGGAGTTTGCTGTGGTCTGCCTTGATATTGGTGTTTCTAAATTTCTTCTGTCTGTTTGTGGCTTTGATTTGGCTGGAACATTGTGTTTCCCCTGTATTTGGAGGCTTTTTAGTGGCAGCTTGCCTTCCCAGTAAAAAATGGACGGCTATCATTTGTAGGAAACTATGGATTCAATCTGGGTGCCCCGTTGGGGTGAGTTTGAGCTGGGAGGTATCAGGGAGGAATCTGTTTGTGCCCAGGTGTTTGGCTTGGTTTTGTGGGTGTGGAGAATCTTTTCTATTTGAGAGTGCAGGCTTCCAAATGATGTTGGTGGAAATGCATCTCTTCTATTCATGGCTTTCAGGTTTTTTTCAGAAGAAAAAGCAAACCATTCTGGCACAGTTGTAGGCTAGCACAAATTTAAAATCAGAAACAACTGGTAAAAGTCTGCTCACAGACGAACACAATACTGAAAGTCTGGATGAATGGCAGATGAGATTCTGCGCGAAACGTTGCTACAACTTTTAAAAAGCACAACTATAATGGATGTGGCTGACGGGCTGAGAAAATACCTGAACAAAGCTGAATACGCAATACCATACAGCCACATACATACATTACATCACATACATACAAACCATACATATCGTAGGTCTAGGCGTTGTGTTTGGGGTCTTTTTCCCCTGTGTAAGATTAAAGAGTGATCTGGTGTTACGTTTCGGTGAGGTCCCACTCGCCAATCCTCAGCGCCTGGTGCTTTCGGCTCGCGGATCACACACTGCTTGCGCTGGCAAACGAAGCCGAAAAGCAACACAGCCTGAGGATGGTGAGTGGGGACGCTCCGCCGAAACGTCACCAAGATTATTCTTAAATCTTAACATGGGAAAAGACACCTGGACCTTACATTTCAAAGCTAAACTACCGTATATACTCGCATGATAAGCCCGATCTCGCATATAAGCTTGACCCTTTAAAAACTGCCCCAAAAATGAGGATTTTTTTGAAAAAACTCGCATTAATAAGCCGACCCCAATAACATGGTGAAACGCTTTTTTTTTCCCCCCAAAATTTGGGGGTCGGCTTAATACGCCGAATAAATCTGGCTGCCCAGACTTCGCGAATGAGAGCCAAAGAACTCTCATCGCTTCGCGGCAGCGGCTTTCGTGGCGATGAGAGTCCTTGGCTTCCATCCGCACGAAGTCCGGGCAGCCGATTTTATGTCGCGTATAAGCCGACCCCCAAATTTGGGGGAAAAAAAAAAGCATTCTAAAGTCGGCTTATATGCAAGTATATATGGTATATATGCAAGTATATATATATAAAATTTTTAAATATACATAAGTATTGAATACATGAAGAATGTGGCATCTGGGTATCGTTAGTTTTGATACATAATATTGATACATAATAATAAGGGTAATATTGATAATATTAGTTACATTAATAGTACATCATCATCATATAAATAAAATAGAAGTTATTGACATATTAATATTTGCTCTACCATGTATAGAATCCTTCATCATTTAATTATTCAATATTTTAATACACAATACTAATAACAGTAATATTATTTAACTATACATAGTAAAATCATACTTTTAACTTCTAATCTTTATATCTACATATCAATTTTAAAATATTGTATGGCAATATGAATAATAATATTTTCCCCCTTTCTAGTTTCTACCTCTATTCTAATTCTTAATAGAACAAATCTTATATTAGGAAGTATTCTATTTCTGTGGCTAGCTAGAGTTTTATGACACCTAGAATATTCCAACATAATTTATTAGGGCATAAAACTTTACAGTTTATAATCCTTTTAGCATCATCATCTTCCTATAATAAATTTCCCAGGATTTAAACAGCCATGAGTTGGCCCTATTAATCCTCATTTCTGTTTGCTTTGAAACCCTTATCTGCATTTTTTCAATGGGTTCAGCAGAAGGAAACATCCACAGACTTCCCTTAAGCTGGGTGACTAAATACACTGAATTTTAAAGAATAGCAGTGAAGTTCTTTAGCAGGTCAATCATCTGTGGGATTTTTGAGAATGAGATTTTTCTGCAGGGGGGCAAAAACAGGCAAAATCATGAATCTTAAAATGAGCCAAATATTTTTGGCAAGCAGGAAAAATGAGCTGATGAATTTTCACAAGGTGAAAAATAACCTCAAATAGATCTGGATTTGGTAAGGAGTTAAATCAATGTTTCTCAATCTCTGCCACTTTAAGATGGGTGGACTTCAACTCCCAGAATTCTTAATTCTCTGCCATCTTAAAGTGGCAGAAGTTGATTCCTCTTCGACAGGTGAGATAGTCGTTGAGAGGCCTTATGGAAGGAGAGCATTTCTAGCTGATGTGGGAATTCTGGGAGTTGAAGTCCACCCATATTAGAGGTTGACTGTATTTCTCTTCCACTATTGAGATGAAGTCCTAGAGAGACCTTATGGAAGGGGAGCATTTCTGGTTGACTCGGGAATTCTGGGAGTTGGTCCACCCATCTTAAAGTGGCTGAGATTGGCTGTATCTCCTCTTCTACAATTGAGACAAAGTCCTAGAGAGGCCTTATGGAAGGAAAGCATTTCTAGCTGACTCAGGAATTCTGGGAGTTGAAGTTCACAGGTCTTAAAGGGGCCATAGTTGCCTGCCCTTGCCTTATAGAGTTGATAGATATGTCACTTGGGAATGACGTTGAACACCAGAAAATGCAACTCCAAGCTCCCCAACCTAAAATGTTCTTAGCCTACAGAAGTTCTTGTAATCCCAGCCTTTGAAGGCATCAAATGAAGACCTCATCTCTTGGTAGACATCCAAGCAGAGAGAAGCTTGGTTGATACCAAGATCCCAATTTTTGAACATCTCAGGTGGCCTCTGGCTCAAGAAGTCTATCTACCAGGTGGTTGATGTATTTATGGAACAGGTTAAATTGGGAATAAGCCTCTCTTATTCTGAGACAAATCATTGACTTATGGGGCAGAATCCCAACAGAACAGATGCCTTTTCAGGAGAAGGAGTAGATAAGACATCTTTCTTGGTCAGAACTAGCTAGGAGACCTGCAAATCTTTTACAGGGACCTTACTTGGATTTAATTTATGGACAGATAATGATAACAGCACTGAAAATAGTGATTTATGAGTGTTTTTTCATACTTACCATCGTGATCAAAATGCAGAAGCTTGGCAACTGACTTATATTTATGACAGTCACAGTGTCCCAGGGTCTTTTGTGACCTGATAAGCAAAGTCAATGGGGAACCCGGATTCACACAACAACTGTGTGACTAACGTTAACAACTACAGTGGTTCACTTAACAATGGGCCCAGAAAGGTCACAGAATGGGTCAAAATTCACTCAACTGGCTGTTTCATTTGGCAAGGGAAACGCCGGGCTCCATTGTCGTCGTAAATCAAGGACTACCTGTAATCCATACGTATTTAATTATATTTATTTGTTCCAGATATTTTAGGAAAGTTTTTTTAGGAAAGGTGATTTCATTGGCGAGTTTGTTTTGCTTTTTTAAAAAATTGATCGGTTTTAATCTCAACACTTTAGACTTGGCGGTTCTTCGTCTGGTTTGCTTTTGGCTCTCAGATCTGTCCTTGGCAAGGCCCTCCGTGTGGGTGGCTTTCAGCCAACACAAATAAACTTCCCATGACTAACACAACAGAGAGAGAGAGAGAGAGGGAGGGAGGGAGGGAGGGAGGGAGAGGGTGTGGTGTACTTGAATGCAGTTTTAAAGCATTGTTTTTAAGGCAGAATCGGAGTTCTTTCTGGCTGGAGAATTCTGGGAGTTGAAGTCCACCAGTCTTAAAGTTGCTAAGTTTGGGGACCCCTGTGCTAGACTGTTGGCTGAAACAGGATGTGGGTCTGTCTCTAAAAGGAACCGGGCAGGACCATCACATGGTCTATTTGTTGGGACATCTCAAGACCCCTGAATGGAGGAATGGGATTATAACTAGGGTTATAATTTAGCTTTTTACGTGAAGCTAGGCATGCAAGTGGGTATTTTTGATATCGAATGGGAGGAACAAGGTCTTAAGCTCGGGCCAAGATGAAGCTTCTGAGATAGCAATAGCTCTTAGACTTATATACTGCTTAGACTTATATACTAGCTCTTAGACTTATATACTACTACTACCCCCAACAATCTGGGTCCTCATTTTACCGACTTTGGAAGGATGAAAGGCTGAGTCAACCTTGATCCAGTCAGGATTGAACTCCTGGCCTTCAGCAGAATTAGCCTGCATTACTGCATTCTAACCACTGCACCATACCATGCCTGCCCTTCCTTCCTTCCTTCCTTCCTTCCTTCCTTCCTTCCTTCCTTCCTTCCTTCCTTCCTTCCTCCCTCCCTCTCTCCCTCCCTGCCTCCCCTTCCCTCCTACTCTTCCTCCCTCTCTTTCTCACTTCCCATCCCTCCCTCCCTCCCTCCAATATTCATCCATCTTCCTTCCTTTCATTCTTATTCTCCATCTCTCTTTCTCTCTTCCCATTCCTCCCTCTATCTTCTTTCTTATCTTTCCAACTCTCCCTCCCTCCCTCTCTTTCTCTCTTTCCCTCCCTCCCTCCAATATTCATTCTCCTTCCTTCCTTCCACCCTTCTCAGTTAGCAATAGCCTTTAGACTTATATACCACTTCACAGTGCTTTTACGGCTCTCTCAAAGCGGTTTACAGGGTCAGCCTCTTGCTCCCAACAATCTGTATCCTCATTTTACCCAGCTCGGAAGGACGGAAAGCTGAGTCAACCTTGAACCTGGTGAGATTTGAACTCCCAAAATGCTGGCAGCCGGCAATGAGCAGAAGTAGCCTGCAGTACCGCACTCTAACCACAGCGCCACCGGGGCTCAGACAGCCTTTCCTTTCAGCCAGGAGCTCCAGGATAAGTCCATCTATCCATTGATTGTGCTTTGTCTCTTTCTGTTATCTTGTCTCCTTCAGCTTTTTGCGAGGATGACGTGACCCTCTGGATGGCCGGGCTGAACTGGCTGGTGAGAGAGACCCAGCGATCACCGANGTTATCTTGTCTCCTTCAGCTTTTTGCGAGGATGACGTGACCCTCTGGGTGGCCGGGCTGAACTGGCTGGTGAGAGAGACCCAGCGATCACCGACTCCTCTGCAGACTGAAAGGTATGGGCCAGTGGGGGAGGGGAAGTGTCACCAAATTTGGAGTGAATGATCCCACTCCATTGGGGACTTTCCTGGAAGGGGCTCACCTTGAATGGATTAAAAGTCTCCAGCTTGTCTTTCATCATCCTTGCCCCAGCTTAAGATTGAGTGTGTCCACATGTGTCCCGAGCCCAAAGAACAGTTTTGATGCTCCTCCTCAAAGTTTTCAAGAGAGGAATGGGTCAATCCTTTCAATCAGAATAGAGCTGCAGGGGGAGCTTGGAGGTCATCTAGTCTAGGGGTCGCCA
>BHFT01050448.1:0-27308 GCA_004320025.1 Laticauda laticaudata | reverse complement strand
GCCCCCCCCCCCGTGGTTCCAAATGAGAAGTCTAGATACGCATTAACAACGGCACAGAAAAAAAAGACTTATGATGTGTTTCACACTTATGAACATTACAGCAACCCCCACGGTCACATGATCAAAATTCAGGTGCTTGGCAACTGACTCTTACTGATGGCAATTGCAGTGGCCTGAGGTCTACAGCCTTTTGATAAGTGAAGTCAATGGGGAAACCAGATTCACTTAACAACCATGTTGCTAACTTAATAACTGTGATGATTTCCTTAACAACTGTGGCAAGAAAAATCGTAAAATAAGGTAAAACTCATTTAACAATCAGACAACAAATAGTGGTTAGAATGCAGTATTCTAGGCTAACTCTGCTGACTGCCACCAGTTTGATCCTGGGTCAAGGTTGAGTCAGTCTTCCATCTTTCCGAGGTTGGTAAAATGAGGACCCTGGTTGTTGAGGGCAATAGGCTGGCTCTGTAAACTGGTTAGAAAGGGCTATAAAGCACTGCAAAGAGGTATATAAGTCTAAGTGCTGACAAATGTTTCATTTAGCAACAGAAATGTTGGGCTCAATTGTGTTCCTACGTCAACAACTACCTGTACCCAAATAAAACTCAGATCCACCAGATCCATTTGCCTTTCCAATGCATCCTATCATCCATATGACTTTGAAAAAAAAACAAAAACGATCAGTAGGCTTGACTAAAAGTCCTGTTAATCCCAAGATCTTTCCCAAAAAAACTACAGCTGGAAAAGACTGTGGAGATCTTCTGGTCCAGGGGTATCAAAGTTGATTTCATTGAAGGCCTCATCAGGGTTGTTTGACCATGGGGGACTGGGAGTGTGTGGCCAGCTCAACGTCACTCGTGTCGGGGGCACCTGTGGTGGCCCGGGTGGGGCTGGAGGGATCTACTTTTGCTGGTAGATTGTTATCGCTCTTCCAGCGATAACAAAGTCAGGGTGGCACATACTGGTTCCATTTTTGACTGTGATGGCCTTCTGCAGCACTCTGCCAGAGAAAACTGAACCGGGGGGGACCATGCACGGCCCTCAAGTTCATTTTTCATTGGCAGAGGCATCACAGGGTGGGTCGCTGTTTCCAGGACAGCCCCACAGGCCAGATCTAAGCACCCCATGGGTCAGATTCAGCACATGGGCCTTGGGTTTGACACCCCAGCTTTCTAAGGTAAGAGTCCTCTCACCACCTTGGACAAATAGTTGTCCAATTTTTTCTTGAAAACCTCCAGCATTGGAGTACCCACAGGTCCAGGAAGTGAGAATTTGACCTTCTCACTGGCTTCTAATTAGGGAGATTGTGACCTAGCTGATATTAAGCAACTGACAACTAATTTGGACAAAAAGGGGAGGGGCAATAAATTAATTCTCATGTTGCCACAGATGGAACGTTTTTGACTAATGCTGATGGCTGACTAACTTTCTTGAACCCATCTGTGCGTAGAAGAAGAAAAAAAGTGACACTAACTTCCAATTGGAATTAATGAGATCCCAGGGCATTTGACCTCAGATTAGTAACACTGCTATTCATACTGTTTTTCCTGGAGACGACAAGGCTCAGAACTTGCTTCATAATCTGATGGATGCTAATTGCTGTCTGTACCCTTCTCCCGAGAACGAGGCAATTAGCAACAACAAAAGAAGGGATTCTGAATTTTTCTCCCTTCAAACTACGGCATGCTACATGACATGGAGGACAGTTTTAAACACCACAGCTACATCTGTGAGACAACCAGTTAAATATGAGCCAGAAGTGTGTGTGGTGGCCAAAACAGCCAACAAAATCCTAAATTGCATTAACACAGAGATACAATCAAGATCAAGGGAGGTACTAATACCACCCTATAAAGCCTTAGTAAGACAACACCTAGCGTATTGCATCCAGTTTTGGTCACCACACTATAAAAAAGATGTTGTGACTCTAGAGAAAACGCAGAGAAGAGCAACAGAAATGATGAAGGGACTGGAGGCTAAAAGATACGATAAAAGGTTGCAGGAACTGGGCTTTGCTAGTCTAGTGAAGAGAAGGACCAGGGGAAACATGACAGCAGTGTTCCAGTATTTGAGGGGCTGCCACAGACAGGAAGGGGTCAAGCTATTTTCCAAGGCACCCAAAAGCCAGACAAGGAATATTTGATAGAAACTGAAGAAATCAAGAAGAAATCAACCTAAAAATAAGGAGAAATTTTCTGACAATGAGAACAATTAACCAATGGAACAGAAGTTGCCTTTGGATGTTGTGGGAGCTTCCTCACTGGAGGCTTTCAAGAAGAGACTGGACTGCCATCTGTCAGGGATAGTGTAGGGTCTCCTGCTTGGGTGGGAGGTAGGGCTAGGCCTACAAGGTCCCCTCCAACTGTGTCAATCTGTTATAATTGGCACCATCAATACAACAGAGAGCTCAGAGGGTCTGTCTTCAAGTGTGTAACACCACAAGGCAGATTATGTTTGAGATGGAAAGTTCACCCAAGCTGTTCATGCAGGGAGCTCTTGACTTAAAAAAGTTCATTTAGTGGCCGTTCAAAGTTACAAAGGCACTGAAATAAAAAAAAGAGAGACCTGGTCATGTGATCAAAATTCAGATGCTTGGCAACCGATTCCCATTTATTACCATTGCAGTGTCCTGGAGTCATGCAATTCCCATTTTGCGACCTTCTGAGAAGCAAAGCATATGACTTGAGACTATTTTTTTACACACATGACCATTGCGGCATCCTTATGGCCATGTGATTTACATTCAGATGCTTGACAACTGACTCACATTTATGATGGTTGCAGGGTCCCTGGGATCGTGCGATCCCCTTTTTGCGACCCTCTAATGAGCAAAGTCAATGGGGAAGCCCGATTTGCTTAACAACCGCACGACTAACTTAACAACCACAGTGATCTGCTTAACCAATGTGGCAAGAAAGGTCATAAAATGGGACAAAAACTGACTTAACAAACATCTCACTTAGCAGCATAAATTTGGACTCATTTGTGCCATAAGTTGAGAGCTACCTGTACACAGTCTTAAAAATTGGGATCATTTTATTATACCACTGGATAAATCTAGCCATGCTCGGTTGAATCAACCAAGGTCTTAAACCTATACCATGTCAGAAAAAATGATTGTCCAATCTCTTCTTTAAAACTTCCAGTGTTGAAGCATTTACAACTTCTGGAGGCAAGTTGTTCCACTGATTAATTGTTCTGTCAGAAAAATTTTTCTTTGTTCCAGGTTGCTTCTCTCCTTGGTGAGTTTCCATCCATTGCTTCTTGTTCTGCCCTCAGGTGCTTTGGAGAATAGGTTGACCCCCCTCTTCTTTGGGGCAGCCCCTGAGATATTGGAACACTGCTATCATTTCTCCCCTGGTCCTTCTTTGCATCAAACTAGACATACCCAGTTCCAGCAACTGTTCTTTATATGTTTTAGATAGCTCTTCTCCAGTTTGAGTCACTTCAGAATCAGTAGCTGGACTCAGATGCTTATGGTGACACAAGACTATGCAAAGCAGCATTTCAAAGGGACTTTATTTTCACTAACACACTATAAAAAAAGGACTAGATATCCTCCAAGATTCTGCATTTACCCAGATAAATATTATATATAAATTTATTATATAAATAAAAACTAGAAAGTGGGAGGTTGTGAGTTCAAGACCTACCTTAGCTATGAAAACCAGCTGGATGACTTTGGCCCAATCTCTCTCTCTCTCCCCCTCCCTCATCTATCTATCCATCCATCCATCCATCCATCTACCCACATACATATATACATATCTTTATGTCCTATCTCCATGTGTGTATGTGTGTCTGTCTGTCTGTGTGTATGTCTCTCTCTCTCTCTCTCTCCAACCTACCTTGTTGTGTGGTAAAACAGGAGGAAGAAGAAGGTGTGCTAGATATGTTCATCATAAAAATAATAAAATTGGGGAATACAAATAAATAACTACACAAGGCTCTGTCCTCTCTAGGGGGGAGCAAGAGTTCCTCAAGTGCCAAGGTTTTCTAGGACTTCCCCAGAGAATCCAACCACTGTTTTATTCCCAGAAATGGCTACCGAAGCCAAGCCACCATTCACCTCCACTTATTCTTACACAGGGAACAAAATACAACCAAATGCCTTTTTCTGAAATGACCCTGAAAATGCCAAACTATTCAAATGAAAGTTGAATGAAAAGCACTCATGAGGACACAATCTTTACAAGCGAGGAGCAAACACCCCTGCAGGAAACATCGTCACACCACAGAAAACTCTCTGAACAATGTGACAGCAAAGCAAACAGAATCCAATGACACTTCAGGTATCCAAAGGTGGGGGGGGGGGGGAGAAGAAAAAGTGAGAAATAATAGCTTTGGTATCACACTGTCACACAACATTTGAATAAGACAAAAAAAAAAGGGGGAGGGAAGGGAAGAAGAAAGTCAAAACAGAGTGTTATAAAAATCTGTAAGGAAAATGAAAATAGTGGACATACCCTAGGACAGGGGTCTCCAAACCAGGCCACTTTTAAGATTTGTGAGCTTCAACACCCAGAATTCCCCAATCAGCATTTTACCCTATAACAGGGGTGTCAAATTTGATTTCATTGAGGGCCACATCAGGGTTGTGTTTGAGGGGGATTGAGGCGGGTGTGTCCAGCTTGACATCACTTGTGGTGGGGGTACTTGTGGCCGAGCACTCTGCCAGCAAAAACAGGCTCCCGAGCTCCGTTTTTGGCTGGGGTGGCCTCTTGCAACCCTCTGCCAGCAAAAATGGAGTTCAGTGGGGCCACACACGGCCCTCACAAGCTCAGCTTGTGGCTGGGACGGCCTCCTGCAATCCTCTGCCAGCAAAAATGGAGTTTGGGGTGTGTGCATAGCCCTCACAAACTCCATTTTCAGCTGCAATGGCCTCCTGCAGCTCTCTGCCATTGAAAACAGAGTCATCCCCCCTGTTTTTTTGCTAGTAGAGGGCTGCTGGAGGCCATCCCGGCCAAAAACAGAGCTTTCAAAGCAACGCATGGCCCTGCTGAGCTCCGCTTTCACTGGCAGAGGCATCGTGGGCCGAACCTACACTGTTTCCAGGGGATCCCTGCAAGCCAGATCTCAGCACTGCATGGGCTGGATCCAGCCCACAGGCCTTGAGTTTGACACCCCAGCCCTAGAACAAAGCAATGCAGCCCAGGCAAAAGAACACCTTAAAAGTTCTGGTTCAGGTCACTCCATAAGCTGACCACCATTCACCATGCCAAGTCAAGCTGGAAATGCAAATAGGTGGTCAGTGGTTATGTTTTCCTTGGTCTGTAATCAGCCTGAATGAACCAACTGCTCCTCTTTGTGCTTGCCACTTCACTGTAGAGAAAAGTCAAGGGAATAAGCCAGATAGACGGGTCTGGTCCATACAGGAACATCTCCCACGCCTCCAATGAAGGCAACCGCAGGATGTAAGTCTACCATGATGATGTTTTCACGGGAAGGCTGCAGCCTCTGGCTAACCATGATAGCAGCCTTCCTTAGGTTGCTAGGTGACAGCACACATGCCACATTTTTCTCCTACTCCAGCTAGTCAGAAATGGACAAGGGAAATGCCAGCACATCACCTTGAAGGATTTCCTTGATCCTCAGTAATTACTGCCTTGTAAAAGCAGCCCTGGCCAAGTAATCTGCAGTTGGCCTCAGAGCTTGAGTCCTTTCACTCTTAGGAACCATTTAAGCTTGAGGGAGTAGTCATAGCTCTAAAAATATTCAGTTTTCTTGAACATGGATTCCATCACAATGATTATTCCGGGATTATTAATTATTATTTTATACTTTATTCATTAAACATGAAACTCAAATCAACAGAACATTCAAAAATGCATCACAAATATCATTGACTGGTGCTAATGGTTGATACGGGTTGCTGCCAGCGTCCTAGGTATCAACTAAGTATCTTCTTAAAATGTACAATGTTAAGAGTAGCCCAGATTTTGCAGTTCCACAGCTGGTGTTATTGCAGGAAGCTGCAATTTCTTGATGTATTTTGTAAAATTCTTGCACATGGTACCAAGGGGTATACATGGGTATATCACTGTCACAGGTTTCACCCATAATCATGTAATTTCAGTGGCCAGATCACAATATTTCATGATTTTCCCAGTTCTTTTTCTTCTATTCTGGTGTCTCCTGGTACAGCAACATCAATACATTGTATGCTTCGGTTTTCAACAACTGTGATATCTGGTGTGTTGTGTTCCAAATGATGATCTGTCTGTATTCGAAAGTCCCATAAGATCTTCACCTTCTCATTTTCAACAACTTTTTCTATTTTAGTTTTTTTTTCTATTTAGTTTTCGGATATAGGTAAGTCATATTCTTTACATAATGACCAGTTGATTAATTTAAGAACTCTATCATATTGTTACTATTATATCTGTTATTCTATTATGATTATTATTTTCATCATCATCTTTTAAAGCAGGCATCCACAACCCCCAGTGCATGGATCAGCAGTGGGCAAGCAAGTGCCAAAAGTACACAAACAGCGGGCAAGCGATTGAAGCTTCATCTGTGCACATGCGCAACCTAGATTACGTACAAAGCAATTCCACCCCCCATCCCAGTCTGTGGAAGACATTTTTCTGAAACAGGTCCCTTCTGTCCAAAAGGTTGAGGACCACTGTTTTAAACAATGTTGGCTTTTACAAACAGGGGCCCAGCAGTGTTGGGACACAGATTGAGTCAATGTTTTTGGAGTCTGGTATAAGAAGGAAGATGCCAAAATGTAATATATATGCCCAGGATGGAAATACTTTTCTTTGAATATCCAAAAGGAGAAGAAACTCATAATTTAGAACTCCTGTTTTTTTGAAAACCCTTTATCTTCCACTTTCATCATATTCTCAGTTCGTTTTAATAGTAAATTATTTGGGAGGGGGGGAAATAATCTTGTGTTCTTTATGGGTAAACAGTATATAAGAAATCAAAGACATTAAATAAAAGTTGCCAGCACAGTCAGAACAAGAAACTGTATAATTTACAGAATTTACTGCTGCACAATTAAAATCCTGCCCAGTGTGCTGCAAGGTAACACTCAAATAAGGCTGGGTTTACAGAACATCATAAACTATGATTAGCAAACTACAATGGTGTGTTCTCACAAAGCACTGGGCCACAAACAATGCTACAAAAACCTTAATGGCTGTGTTTACACAATTTGAAAAGTCAAAGTAAAACCACAAAATGGTATGATTCATACAACAAACCAAAGTGGTAACAATGGTGGATTGGGTTCATGCCATTTACAAACCACAATGTGTTGTGCAAACACATCTTTATGAAGAAGGCAACAGGAGACTACTTCCAAAACCTTGCCAAGGGAACTGCGGGAACTTGTTGTCAAGAGTCAACACTGAATCGAAGGCGCGTGCATAAAAATCTGCTGGGGGGGGGGGGGACGTAGCANGGGGGGGGGGGGGAAACGTAGCAAGGAGATTGTAGCAATCCCTGTGAGCTTTCAAAAAGAAGTAGGATTTGGGCCACATTTTTTTTAATAGCTGGAATAAAGAAAGGACTGAAGCTCAGATATTGTTTTTCCCAGATTTCACTACTTACAATTTGTTCCCTCTGGCTTCTCGAGAGTTTTGCCACATCAGGAGCATTTAATTGGCCTCTGTGGGTCTCAGGGACTCAGGCATCTGCAACTACTAAAAGCAGCTTCTATTTTCATAGTCATTGGTGGCCAGTCTTTCCCACTTGAGTTGAAATTCACAGAGCATTCAGAAGCAACGGAGGGAAGAGGGTAGGGAATAAATATTTATGAAGCCTCAAAACACTTGCCAACAGATGTATCATCACACACCCTTGCAATCAGCCTAGAGTCAACACAATGGTTGTGTGCAGCTGACCAAATTTATCCCTTAAATCAGAATCAGAATACAACTGGAAGGGACCTTGAAGGTCTTGTAGTCCAGCCCCCTGCTCAAGCTGGAGATTCTATACCATGTCAGACAAGTCTCTTCTTAAAAACCTCCAGTGATGAGACATCCACTACAACTGAAGGCAAGTTGTTCCACTAGTTAATTGTCCTCAGCGTTAGGAAGTTTCTCCTTAATTCCAGGTTGCTTCTCTCCTTGATTAGTTTCCATCGTTTCTTGTTCTGCCCACTGATGCTTTGGAAAATAAATTGACCCCCTTTTTTTTTTGGCAGCCCCCAAATCTCCCTACTCCTTTTCTCTATACTAGCCAAACCCAAGTGCTACAACTTTTCTTCCTGTTTTAATCTCCAGGCCTTTAATCACTTTAGTTGCTCCTCTTAGCACATTTTCCCCCAAAGTCTCAACATCTTTCTTGTAATGTGGTGACCAAAACTGGGTGCAATGTTCCAGGCATGGGTGTTACTAAGCCTTTGTAAAGCAGTAATAATATTTCACATGATTTTCATTCTATGCCTGTGTTTATAGGATTGATTTAGCTTTTTTGGTTGCTGCTGCACACTATTGGCTCATGTTTAAGCAATCGTCCACGAGGACTCTAAGGTCTAGTTACCCGATTTCAATAGTCTATTGTAAAATAAGAGTTTTTTTTTCCTAAACTGGAACAAGAATTATTCCTTAAGCCTTCTTTTTTGGATAACTTATAGATGGGGACATAATATTTCTCTCCCTCCCTCCCTCCCTTTCTCTCTCTCTCTCTCTCTCACACACACACACACACCCCTTAATAATCAACCTTGGAACAGTTAGAAGCACCATTGAGATCATTGTCCAACTCTCTGTTCGATACAGGAATACAAAGTTGAGGGGACATGTTTTTATAACCCATATGAACTGCATAATTAAGTTCCACCAACTTCTGCCAGTTTTGTATCAGGTTAGAAGGTGGTGAGCTAAGCTTTTCACACACCAACATGTAGAATGAACTTCTGAATCAGCCAAAATCACCTTGCACTTGTAACATGGCTTGTGAACAGTCTATCTACCGACTGACACAATTGCTTTCTAAGAGTTCTTAGAAGGTCTGATAGCCCAATCAGAAATTGTCCAGGATGACAGTAAACCACCTTCTCAAAGATGCTACAGTATTTAATTTAGATTTTCTACTCTCAGCAGATCTAACTTGGTGACCCATCTAACAGCCATGACTATTACTGGAAAGTCATCCATGGTGGTGTTGATGTCAACCAGGGGAATCTATCACCACATCTTTAATAGATGATGGTTGGCTGAGGACAGCTTTAAACTGTTCAGACCATCTCTGAAGGATCTGAGCTTTCTCTGTAATTAGTCTTGTCTCATCTGTACTTGAGAAGGGGCAACTCCCAAGAGGCAAAGGTCTACAAAGAACACTGAGGGCTTCCCAGAACTGTTTCAAGTTGTTTCTGTTGGTGTACTTTGTCTGGCTTGCTGTTCGGCCAGGCATCTTGCATTTTCAGTTTATTCTGGATTGTCCTGCAAACTCTGATAAATGCAGTTTTCTTGGCAGATGAAGAGAAGTCATTCTGATGGGCCTGATGAAGCAGAACCTGTATCTCCTCATGATTTTCATCTAGCCAGTCATGCATGTTTAAGGGTGAAAGGCGCTAGCATCTTCCGTGCAGACAAATGGGCAGTGCACCTGAAGCATTCCCAGTCTCAGCACTGCTTATAAAATGGTAGTCAGCCAACTTGGTTTCTAGATCTTAAAGTTCTTCTAGAAGATTTTGAGGTTGTGTTGGAGTTCTTCAGCCTGGACACACTGATTCTTTTCACAGCTTCAACTCTTGGGTCTAATGAGGAGCTTCCAACAAATCAGCATCACACATGGCTTTGGTCACTCCGATATGACCGTTAGACGATATGTTTCTCCTAACAATGACATTGGAAGAGGCTTTGTCCAGCTCTATGCCCAAGGCAGGAGACATTGTATCATGCTGATCAAATGGTTGTCCAATCTCTTCTTGAAAATTTCCAGCAATAGAGCTCCCGTAACTTCATGAGGCAAGTTGTTCCACTGCTTAATTGTTCTGCCAGGAAATCCTTCATTTTCAAGTCATATCTCCTTCCAATGAGCTTCCACCCATTGCTTTCTGTCAGCCCTCAGATGCTATGGAGACATACAGGTAGTCCTCAATTTACAACAGTTCATTTAGTAGCCATTCAAAGTTACAATAGCACTAAAAAAATGACTTACGACCATTTTTTCAAAGTTATGGCTTCTCCATGGTCACATGATCAAAATTTGGATCACATGATCAAAATTTGGCCAACCGACTCATCTTTATGATGGCTGCAGTCTCCTGAGGTCATGTGTTCTCCTTCTGTGACCTTCTGACAAGAAACGTCCATTGGGAAGCCCGATTCGCTTAACAACCGGCTTACTGACTTTATCAACAGCAGCAATTTGCTTAACCACTATGGCAAGGAAATTTGTAAAATGGGGCAACACTCTGTCATGCCCCTGGTGGAGGCTGATTCTGAGGGAGAGGAGGAACAGCTAACAGGGAGTGGAAGTGTGGCTCCAGAGGCTGTGGAAGGGCAGAGGCCGGCTGAGCAGTCAGAGGAGGACCCAGGCCCATCCCCTATCCATCCTAGGGCACGCAGGGAGGAGAGGATAAGGGAGAGATGTGGTCTCCTTGGGAGGAGAGGGCCTTGATCTTCTTCATGGGCTGCAGGTGTGACAACTGAATAAGAGTTTGGACCTGTGTACTGGCAAATGCTAGAAACAAATCGTGTAAAATATTTCTCGTTTATAGTTCCTCTCTGAGTTTGGCGTCCTTCCCAGCATGTGTTATCTGTGGACGTTCTCCAGCCCTTATCTTGCCTAGTTGGTGTTGCTTTTTTCCTTCTTCATGTAACTGTGTGGGAGGTGTTTTTTTTGTCCACCACTTTAGAAGCAAACTGAAGGAATAAAAGGGGCTTCACCTGATTTCTGTGACTGCGTTTGTTTTGTATCCCACCCTGGTTCATCACATACTCACTTAACAAATGTCGTCCTTAGCGACAGAAATTTTGGGCTCAATTGTTATCATAAGTTGAGGACTACTGGTCATCAATAAGATAGCAGTGCTCAGACTGGGGGTGCATTAAGGAGGTCTTTGTTACAGGCGGGCAGGCAGAAAGTTGTGTTGGTGAGGAAAAGGTTGTGTACTACACAGGATGAGAAGCAAAATGTCTTCCTCAAAGAAAAACACAATCCAGTTGCCTTTTGAAAAAACACCTTTGAGACAACTATGACCTGGATGACTGAGAATCTCCACAGATATGTACTAACCAGGACTTTGGTAAGAATACATCATTACAGATAGTCCTTAACTTACAACAGTTTATTTAGCAACCATTCAAAATTATGGCACTGGGGAAAAAAAGACTTATGAACATTTTTCACACTTACGACCCATGCAGCATCCGTTGGGTTGCATGATTTACATTTTGATGCTTGATAACTGACTCAGATTTATGATGGTTGAAGTGTCCTGGAGTCACGTGAGCATCTTTTGCAACCTTCCGATATTCAAGATATTCATATTCACGCAACTGTTGAAAATCTCATGCAGGTTGCATCCCTCTAAGCATGTGGCTTCAATTCCCAGAATTCTCAGCAATTGGCACAGGAATTCTGGGAGCTGAAGTCACATGGGGGGTTAATTCAAATCCTTTATTCACTTTCTAGTTATTTCTGTTCTTTATTTTTTTAATTGTAATATACTTAATGAAATCGCCATTAAATAAAGTATTTAATCTGGTTAATGTGAAATTAATTATTAACTATTTCTAAAGTGGCTTAAAGTTAATGGATGCTGAACACTAAAAATAGAATGGGCTGTACATTCTGGGGCACCACCAGACTTCCTGTGAGCTGCTCTTTGAGAGAATGACAAGAGGAGGAAATATCTCCTTTGAGTCAAGCACTACTATGTGGTTACTATGTGGTTACATATCCATCCATCCAGATGACAGCAAGGAAGATAAATTATCCCGTTCCCCACCATTCAGTCAGAACTGAAGACGCTTCTGGGATAAGAAGCGAAGCGACTTCAAGGAAAAACAAAGAAAGTCCAGTTGCCTCTGGAAAAATTACCTTTGGGATTGCATATCCATCCTTTGTGCAATGGTTAGGTTTAGAGTTAGGTGGCTCTCCCTTGCCTTCCCCCAAAATTCACAAAAACAAAGCAAAACAGAACTGTGAACTCCTGATGGGCTGTTGCCCTACTTGTCTCTAGCTCCTATCTTCCTTCCTTTTTCAAGATCATGGAACACAGAATCACAGAGATGGAAGGGACTTTCGATGTCTTCTAATCCAACTCACTGCTCAAGGCAGGAGGCCTTATATCATCCCGGTCAAATAGTAGTCCAGTCTATTTTTGAAAACCACTAGCGATGATAGCTCAGAGTGGTGCAGTGACCTAGAGGTGAAGATCTTGCCTCACAATCAGGAGGCTGTGAGTTCAATCCTAAGTAGAGACAGATATTTCTCTCTCTGGGCACACTGAGAATATATATACTGGGAAAGAAAAAACCTCTACACAGAAGGGCATCCGGCCAGTGAATACTCAGCTCCATTCAGTTGCCCAGACTCCACCCATGGGGTTGTTAAAAGAGGATGACTAGTGATGACTGCTCAGCCAAGATCAGCTAAGCAAAAAGAGGCAAATCTTCTTGGAAAGCAGATCAGCAAAAAAGTCCATTCAGTCTCCAAGTCTCAGAATGTCAGGCTTAGATATCAAACTGGATCAAATGGTTTCAAATGATCCCCCTTCTGCCATGGCTTAGTCTCAGTGGCCTAGCTAAGTTGAGGATGAAGAAAATTTCAGTCTTCGCCTGGACAACACTGGCCAAAGCAGCATGTAATTGTTGGGACTGTAATTGTGAGAGGATTGAAGATTTTTGATTGCTCCCCAATCTACAAATAGTAGTTTAGGAGGCAGGAAAGATTCTCATCCAGCTGTTATTTTCCTACTTAAAGAGGGAATTATTCACATACCATCTGATTCCAACCTCCTTTTCTCCAACTTAAAAGAGAATTAAGTGCACTCTACCATCTCAGGATCTCCAGTATTTATGAAAGCAATTTTTATACTCCATTCTTCAGGGTGATTTGCAGGGAAATTAAAATTAAAATATAGATGCAAAAGTAGCAGCACCCCTCTGTTGAAAAGAGTGGCATAAAAGTAGGAAGGTGAAATAGTGGGGGGGAATGGAAATCCCATTTGCAGAAATAAAGCAGGTCAGATAATTATAAAACAATGCAACGTTATCCAAACTTGCAGCCAGAATGATTTTAGGATTATGAGGACCCGAAGCAGTTTTCCCCAATGACACGTAACACCTCAATTTATGACCATAATTGAGCCCAAAATTTCTGTCACTGAGACATCTGCTGACTTTTGCCCCATTTTGCTATTTTTCTCGATGCAGTTTTTAAGCAGTTGTTAAATTAGACGGTTGTTAAGTGAATCTGGCTTCCCCACTGGGATTTGCAGGCCAGAAGGTCACAAAAGGGGATCATATGACCCTGGGACACTGCAACCATCATACGTGAGTCGGTTGACAAGTGTCTGAATTTTGATCGTATCACATGGGGATCCTTATAGCCATTGTACATTCTAAAACCGGTCATAAGTTATTTTTTCAGTGCCGTTGTAAGTTCGGTCATTATACAAACTGTTGTAAATCGAGGACTACCTGTTGATAGCCTGTAAAAACACAGTATTAATGGTTTTAACCTCAGGACACACCCCCTGGGATTATCAGGAAAACCATTTTAAATACTAACTATAAGAGGGGAAATTAAATGCATTGCTCGTTACTAATATTAATTGTAGCTCATTGGAATTAAGACTCAATGAAATCAGTTCTCATTTTTAAGTAGTTTTCAAAATCCATTTTTAAACAAGCATACATAACAATTCTGAAGTTTGTCCCACCTATGAACCATTGCAGGCCTTGAACACACAAATCACAGGGCACATTGCATACCCATGAAACAACTGAGCATTCTGGCCACGGCTGAAGTTTGAAAAAAGACCAAGGACATCTGAAAGGCATCCTATGGTTCTGTTACTACTGGTTCTGTGTGCACGTGCACAAATGAGCAATTTTAAGCATGAAAACTTACCTTACTGTCAGCGCTGGTAAGTAAAATAGCTGAGGTGCAGCAATCCACTCTGCTGCGCCTATCAGCTGAGCAACAAAGGAAATATAGGACAGGAAAGGGCGAGGGCAGGCAGGTGGGGCCAACTGCTGACCGCGCTACTGGATCGCTAGAACTGGTGCGAACCAGCAGCATACCACCACTAGACGCCTGATCAAGCAACTCATCTCTGCTTCACTGGGCTGCCTGGGTTGACGCACCTCTTATACAAGCCAAACCAGGAATGGACAGATTTGGATCCCAAAGCTGGTTTCTAGACTCCATTAAATATTCTGCACCTGGGTTTAAGACCATTGGCAAGATGCATGTCCACCATGGACTAATATGCTGCCAGCTTTGATCTGGCAGGCCTGAATGACTGAGGCATCTGATGATGGGCATTGTCAAAATCAAAAATTGTCATGAGCTGCCAACCTGATCTACATTATCCCGAAAGATATTCGTTCTATTCCATTCATTATCCAGCAAAGAAATACAGGTGGCTCTTTGACTTAGGACCATAATTGAGCCCAAACTTTCTGTCACTAAGCGAGTCAATTGTCCAGAAAGTTTGGGCCCATTTTATGATCTCTCTAGACACAGTTGTTAAGTGAATCATTGCAGTTGTTAAGCTAGTATAGCAGGGATGTAAACTCAAGTGTGCTTAAATCTGACTTGTGGGGCTGGCATGGAAATATCAAAGAGGCAGAATGCTGCTAGAGGCTGGAGAGGCCAAAAATGGATGACATGAGAGCCTCCATGCAGCCCATTTTTGGTGAAGCACAAATCAGGTTGGCAGCCAGAATTTGACAAAGCCAGTCATCAGATGCTGGAGGCAGGGGAGGCCAAAAATGGGTCGTGTGAAGGCATTGCATGGCCCCCCTGTACCCCGTTTTGGTCGGCAGGGTGCTGCAGGAGGTATCCATCCCGTCTCTCTCTCTCTCTCTCTCTCTCTCTCTCTCTCTCACACACACACANACACACACACACACACACACACACACACACACACACACACACACACACACACGCCAGCCCTCAGAGGAAAACTACAATGCTGATCTGGCCCTCAAAGAAATCCAGTTTGACACCCTGTAGCAAAGAAACATGATGATTAAATTTAATCCTCAATTCCTGCAAGTAAATAGTTCAGCTACGCTTTCTTGCCGCTGTACATATCGATTTGCTTTATTTATTAGCTATACAGGTAGTCCTCGAGTTACAACCACAATTGAACCCAAAAGTTCTATTCTAAGCAAGACAATTGAGTTTTGCCCCTATAAACCGCAACCATCATAAATACATGCCAGTTGTCAAGCATATGAATTTTGATCACGTGACCGTGGGGATGCTGCAACGGCTGTAAGTTTGAAAAATGGCCATAGATAAACTTTTTTGCCCTGCCATTGCAACTGTGAACAATGAACTGTTGCAAGTCAAGGACTACCTGTATAATATTCTATGATCAGTTTGCGCACCCAGCTGCTTTGGTATGAATGCAAATCTCGGCGCTTCCGCCTTGTGTTGACCTCATGCTATGGGACACCATACTGAAGAACAATAGCCGCCACACACATCCTTCCGTTGAGGGAAGGAGACTCCAAACCTACCTCAAGAGGAAAACCCCACCCAACCCTTCGGTGGCCATCCCCATAAAGGCAAAATCTTCAGTGCAAATGCTTAGCACCAGTCAAGACCTTTACATTTAGGATGGAATTTCTCTTGAAATGAACATTCTTGAAACCAAGCTACCAACTACAAGCCAAGTGCTAGAGCAGGGGTCAACAACCTGTCAGCCATGAAGCGTTTGCACCGCGCCACAGAAATGGCCAGTGAATGCACGCATATGCACAACCATATTTGAGCTGAGTGCGCGCACCATTTAAGGGAGTGGCAGGTATATGCGCACTCCACTCATGGAAATGAAGCTGTGTGCATGCTCTTACCAGCTGCTCACATTAAATTATCCCGTCTACCCCCCCCCCACTCCAGCAGTCCACAAATCTGGAAATGTTGGGGAACTCTCGGCTACAGTACATGGAACAGATGTGGTTCCAAGTACATTAGGGCAAATTTATTTAGAAAATTTATATTGCCACCTATGCACAGATGGCGACTCATGGCAGTTTGCATGAATATAAAAACATCATATATATAAAAAATAAAATAGAAGAAAATAATACATTTATAAAATAGCATTTAGCATTAGCGCTTAAGTCTTATATACCCCTTTACAGTGCTTTACAGCCCTCTCTAAGTAGTTTAGAGAGTCAACCTATTGCTCCCAACAATCTGGGTCCTCATTTTACCCACCTCGGAAGGATGGAAATCTGAGTCAACCTTGAGCCTGGGGAGATTTGAACTGCCAAACTGCAGGCAGCCAGCAGGCAGCAGTACTCAGATTAATCACTGCACCACCATGGCTCATATAATACCCCACCCCCACCAGAACCTGCCCAATAACAGATCGCACAAGCCATTTAATGGGCTCCATCCTGCTCTGGATTCTCTAAACCAGCTGGCAGAACCAGGTCTTCAGTGCCTTCCTAAAGAGTTAAGAGTCAGTGGGCTTCCGGTTTTGAGCCTCTTCGGCGACAGACAGAAATCCGTGATCGTGCTTGGTTTTGGTCTAGACTCACCGCTGGAGCGCCCCAAGCCGGCTGGTTTCAGGGCTAAGCCACCCCATAGAGGTGGTGAAGAGGGGGGAGACTCAGACTGCCACCAGGGTTGAAGAGAGCGAACTATCCTCTCAGTGGCCATTACTCTTTCCTGAAGGCCGGTTGCAACGGTGGTGTCAGCAATGGCCACCAAACGAGAACTCGACCGGAAAAGACAATGTGCCAGGAGGAAGATAAGAGTTGAAAGTTCTGGCTGACCGGTTAAATTGCAAAGCAATAACTAAAGTACCGCTAGAATTTAAACTAAAAAAAAAAGTAATATCGTTCCGCAAGAAGATTCGGAAGCAAAGCGAAGTAAAAAGGGAAAGTTTTGGCTTTTTTTTTCTTCCTCTCCCTTTCTTTAATATTGGACAACGCAAGAGATTTAAATAAGAAATCGGAAAAATAATCCGCTTTGACCATCAACAGGCAATTAAGCTGAAAATAAAATGTTAAAGATAATAAAGATTTCTGGATATTAGATAAAGTTTTTATAATACAGGGAGGAGAGATAAAAGAATAAAGGCAGGATCTGGAAAAAGGAGGAGACTGCCTGGAATAAAGGAATCTACAGTAAAACTTTAACAAAGCTTTTAAAAGATACATTGTTTAACTGAAACTGGAACTAAATGTAGAAGAGGAAAGGAACGAGAAGTAAAAAACTTAAAAAGAAACAGCTTGCGTGTATTTTTGGATTATTTTGGTGAGCCAATTGGACTCTTGATTATTGTATTTGAGAAATGACTAAAATTAATCGGGTGGTTTGTTGAAAATTTATATAATGGCGCTATTTCTGGTGAATGAAAGATGGAACTTAAAAGTACAAAGAAGATGCACAAAAGGGAGGAGGCTCTTTGGTCTTCGTTTTTTCAATTCTTAGAATATTGGAGATTTGGAAACTGATGAGAAACAACAAGAAAGACGTCTGAAAAGACGAAGAAGACTGGGCAAAGAAGAAGCCATCTTTAATGAACAAGTAATTCTATGTGGGAAGAAAAAGGAAGGGGGGGAAAGCAGAATGGAGAATTTAAGACTAAAAAAACAACCAAAGAATAAAAAATAGCTTCAAAAGATAAATATTAATTGGAAAGCAACAGAAGAGGGAATAAGAAGAGAGAAATAGAGGTGGAGCACAAAAAGGGGTAAAAGGGGAGAGAGAAGAGGGAAAAAGGAAAGGAAAGAAGTTATAAAGGACAGAAAAAGATTATAGAGACCAGGCTATTTAGAGAATGGGTAAAAATTAACTGAAAAAGGGATTCTGTAAGGTAGATAAGATTGTATTTGGTTATATTGTAATACGAAATAATTTTAGAAATTGGACATCATGTTAATGATTAATAGAAGGGATAAAATAGCCTTATCTGTAATACTTGTGAAATGTTTGTTTATAAAATAAATGAAATAAAATAAATGAGCAGAATTGAATTAGGAAGAGCGGGAACATCTTTATTAATTAATGTTTATAAAATATAAGTGAAGGGGAAGGAGCTAATTATGGAAAACTTATAATTGTTCCATAGAAAGTATGATATTTAATTGAAAAGTAATGTTAAAGAAGTTAAGATTTTAATATTATTAATGATAGAATTGAAGTGGAATGGAAATGTGTTGTTTTAACCTAGCATATATTATAAATCCTTTTTTTTCTTTTTAAGATATAGTGTGGATTTTTAAATGTACCCAAGCAGAATCCTAACGTGAAGTTATGTATTATATTCAATGTTAAACTTTAAGGTATAATATTGAAGCTTAAAATAAGAGTTTAAATGGATAAAATTAAATATATAAAGGTGTCATACTCCACTAGCAATCTACAGGAGAAAACTTTTGTTTAATGAGAAAAAGATAATATGAAAGTGAAACAGGAACAGACAAACAAGTATGAAACATAAGGATATTGAATCCGAATAATTAAAATAAATTAAAGAAAATTAAAAGAGGAGAAAAGCTATGTAGAAAAGTGTAAACAGTAATAAGATAGTGGACTTGATACCTCCAACACATGAGCATGAAATTAAATTTGCTGTCTGTAGGATAGAAATGGGTAACCTGGGATCATACGCTACTTTAAAAAAAGATGTTTTATTTTGTTGCACCACGATCTTCAAAAATATTATTTGTATTTCTTTGTGAAAACTCAAATAAATTTATGAAAAAAAAGAAGTGACGAGTCGGGACGCAGTCTAAATCTCTAAGGAACATGATGTTTCAGAGAGAAGGAGGCCAGCACAGAGAAGGCCCTTCTTCTGCGTCCACCTAGGGGAATCGGGCCTGCAACATTTTGCCTCCCTGCCTCTAGTGGATCGAATAGATGTTGAACGCGGCAAGAGATGGTCCTCCAGATATGCCCATATTCGCAGTTGCTGTGTTTTCTAACACAGAGTGCAGTAAACACCATTTCTTTCAGGGCACCTTTGGCCATGGGAAGAGGACTGCACAAGATGTGGGATGAGAGCTACTAGGAGTGGGATGCAGGACAACTAATTTCATAATTTAAATAATTAACTTCAACACACGAATAAGATTACTTCCTGGAATTATAAACATTTTTTTGCTTCCTGTTGTATTGAGTTGTTATAATTTGGCAGCAAGCATGGAGACTCTGACAGGATATGACCATTTGCCTGTTTTTTATACAGAGCAAGTTGTTCTTCAACTTTGCAAACTTTAAAAACTGTGCACTTCAACCTCCTAGAATTCCCACACAAGCTGGGATTCTAGGAGTTGGGAGACCGTACTCTTAAAGTTGCTAAGGTTGAAAGACTTCTTGCAGAGAACTGTCGTCCAAGAAGAGTTGCCCTCCCTTGTCTTCATCTACAGTCAGGGATGGTTCACCTCAAGCCATGGGCCTAAACATCTGTCCATGGGGTGCTTAGATCTGGCCTGTGAGGCGCCCTGGAAACAGTGAAGGAAACCACTCTGCGGTGTCCTCTCAGTGGAAAACTGAGCTTGAGAGGGCCGCACATGGTGCCCCCGTGGGGTCTGTTTTCACTGGCAAAGTTTTTGACAGGGAGGCCAGTGACAGCCAAATGGAGTCTGGGGGAGGGGAAGGGAAGTGCAATGCCCCGCCCGCAGCTGTTTTGGCTGGCAGAGTGCTGGCAAAAACCAACTACTAGCAAAAAGTGGATCCTCCGCCAATGCCCCCCAGGACCACTACAGGTGGCCCCTGCCATGAGTTGCATGTCAAGCTTGGCCAGCACCTTTCCCAGCAAACCTCCCCCGCCGAGAGTCAAACAGCAACCTGATGCAGCCCTTCAAATAAAATTGAGTTTTGATACCCTTTGATCTAAGTGTAATCCGACCTATACCAGTATTTCTAGCTTCATCGGCATCCCTAGAAGTGGAGTCAGAATGACTTTCAATATTCCCAGGTTTGAATGGGATGGAGCCTAACCGGATTCTCTACAGGAATTCCAGATCAGCGAAAGATGGGTTTTTACTCTGATCAACCACAGACAGAATCTTCCCAGTTATGAACCTGCCCTTGATCCCAGCTCTACATGCTCAGATCAGGGATGCTCCCTGAAATTTCCTCCTAAACCCATTGATCGGTTTCTACTCCGTACAAAGGGAATGCTTCATCCTCTTAAAAACCCCTTATCTTGCAACCTTTGTGAATACCCAAGCATAATGGTTGCAGGAATACAGGATAGAAAAAGGAAGTAACCAGGAAACTGTATTAATGCGTTTTTGGAGAGATCGAATCACTTGCAGCCAATCAGCCCTAGGCACAGCCAATGCTTAATTAGAGATGTCAACTTTGGCGCAGTTTACACCGCCATGAACTTCAACTCTCAGAATTCCCAAAATAGTTGGCCACAACCGAGTCTAAGACATGGGGGGGGGAGGGGTAAATAACTCAAGGCCCAGCAGTCGGATCTGCGCCTGCAGAGTGGCTTACACCTGGTCTTGAAAACAGGAAGGACTGGCCCACAGTGGCCTCCTGGCGCAAAAACGTAGCTTTAGAAGGGCTGTTTGCGGCCCTCTCGAAGTCTGTTTTCACTGGTAGACAGTTGCAGGAGGTCTTGCAGCCCAAAAAACAGAAGGCCATGAGGGGTCACGGCGCAGCCACTTCCAAGCTTGTTATTCAGCGTGGGGCAGAGGAGGTTGCAGGAGGCTATCGCAGCCAAGTATCCAGCCTTCAAGATTTTCTCCTCCTTTGCTTTGCGTCTTCGGCTGTCATCAAGTAAAAGGGGGAAGGAGGGGGAATGGTTATGGGGAAGTTGAGCTGGGAGATGTTCAAACCAGAACTGTATAAACTGGGGAGGCGTACAATTTCTTGGCTTAAAAGCTCCGTCACAGGAATGATCACGTATCCGTTGGTGTGGAAGCGAGGAGCCCCATGGCAGGAGAAGGAAAAGAAAGGATTTTTTGGCTAACTGAACCATGCATCCTATGCTATGCCGCAGCTGCAACCCCTTTTATCAAACTTGTCAAGGTCAACGACAGACAGCCTCATCCACGCACCTGGAGATGCCCACAAAATGGATATACACAACTTTTAGATTGGAGGAACCATTCAACTATCTGGGGGTGGAACGTTGCGCAAATTAGCTTTGTATACATTGATTTATGTGCCTCATTTTCTCAGATTCCAGAATTCCTTTGTTGGCCACACTTGATTTCCAGTAAAAGATCTCTTTTTTTCTGATTAAAGGAGTCTAAGTATTTCTTTCTGGATTTTGAATGGAGCACCAGCTGACATTATTTTGATCCATCCACATCTACGCAGCCCACCTGGAGATTAAATAAATTTTCTTCAAGGGGTCTGGAACAACAATGTCAAATCCAGCCAGCGCAAGAAAGACCTGGGAGCAACTGGAGGAGCAAGATTCTCTGCTGCAAAGAGGAGGCCGGGGAAGCCCGACTTGTTAGCAGAACTAAATCTTGGGGAAAAACGCAGCTGTAAAACCCAAATGGTCCTGGAGTCGGCTGAAAGGAATTCTGAGAAAAAAGGCCTGCCTCAAGGAATGATCCTATCCGTTGGTGTGAGAGAGGAGCCATGGCAGGAGAAGGAAAGAAAGAATTTCTTTACTAACTGCACCATGCATCTTATAAATGCAAGCTATCAGGAGAACCTCAGGGAACTGGGATCAAGTATGAGGGAGTGAGGCGGAGGGGTAGCCCCCAGCCAGAAAGAATTAGAAGCAGCCACCCCCATAAATCAACTCTGGCTACCCGCAATAGGCGCACCGAGCCCAGGGGCGGGGGGGGGGGAGTAATTGCCAGAAGACATACGAACTCCAAAGGGTGCCTCCACTGGAAGTAAATGGGGGGGGGGGATCCCAAGGGAGATTAGGATTCTTCCTGGCACAAAGTCTAGAGCCAAATGTAGGAATATGGGAGGGGATTTTTCCTCAGAAGCAGCCAACAGTCAGATTGTGTTACCAGGACTCTGAGAGGGACAGCGCAAAGTGGGGACTTTGCATAATGATATGCACCTCAGCTGACATACAATTATAACGCTGTTCATTGACTCCACTGCGGGAGCCAGGTTTTGAAGACCCCTACTTGCTGAACATGAGCCGAAGAATTAGGATGAAGACCATAAATCATAGGGCTGGAGATCAGTGGCCGAATTACACCCAGACGAATGTACGAGAGCTTGGCATGTCATGTTTCGAGGAATGTCGGCGCAGAAGCTTTTAAAGATGGGTTGAATGAAGATGTTTATCAAAAACTATTGCCAAGGATAGAGACGCACAGTTGAGCTGTAGCTGTGGTACGTCCTGGCGGAGAGGTGGAAATTGGATCTGACCTGAAAGAGACGCTGGGGGGGGGGGGGGGCATTTGGTTGGAGCATAGTCCCTCCCCCTACAAGCTCGAGAAGCCTTAAAACCTCAAAAGGAGGAATGGTGGCAAAAAGCCAAGACCACTGTTGCTCTGATGTGGGAAGGACGGGGCCTGCAGATTGCATGCCAAGCTAGAATCGAAGGGGGTGCCAGGAGGAGGAAGAAAACCTGAAAAAAAAACCCAGCAAAGCCTCACGAAAACGGTGCTTGAAGTGGAGGAGGTTTTGTCGAGCATTGCCTCTCCCAAAAGGAGAGGAGCTGGGGAGCTCCAACCTCTTCTGAAGAGATAAATCGAATCAAAGACAACTCAACTGTAAGTCCAAACAAGGGCCTTTTGACCATTACCCAGTGAGATAAGGGTACCCAGGTCGGGAGCCAAAGGGGAAATGCTGGCCCTTGTTACACCTCTGGGTGGCACAAGGTGCGTAATCAGCTCAGAGGTAGTGGAGAAAATGGGCTAAGGCTAAAGTTACTTTTAAAAACACCCAAGCCCTTTTGCCAATTGGATAGATTTCGGTAACTGGGGGCGGCCCTGGCACATTTCACTACGGAACCCAATAGACAATGACGATGGGGAAGCATAGGAGACTTTTGTTTTATTGGTGGCTCCTGGGATGGAGTGTCCCCGCATACCGGAGGTTTGCCCTCCGGAAAATTGAAACCCACCACGTTGATTGGAGGAGAGGGTCATTGCACATGCTTTACTGGACCAGCACCGCAGAAGGGGAGGGACAATCTCAACTGAAACTCAAGAATCCGCACGAACTGGCCTCCACTGGCAACCGAGAACGCTGACCAGGGGGAGGAGAAAATTGCTGGGGAATATTGGGACTTAAAGGAGGTATTCAGTGCAGAGGCCTGGATTGAGCTTCCCCCCCATTCACAGATTTGCAGTATTGAAATTTTACCCGGGGTGAAACTCTCAAAACCGAAAACTGTACTCGGATGACAACGTGGGAGCTAGCAGAGCTGCGGTCATTTAATCAATACGAATTTGGAAACAATGGTTTCCTCCAACCTCGCTAGACTCTGGTAGGCAGCTCCAGTAATTGTTCCATGAAAAGAAAGATGGCTCCCCTTCGTTTTTGTGTTGACTACAGAACATCAATGCTATTTCGTGGAGAATGTGACTCCCTCCCCTTGGATGAAGGGGAATATGGTTTGGCCCACTTGGCCCAAAGGGAAATTTTTTTTACAAAACTTCGACTTTGACGAGAAGCATACTCCGGGTTTCGAATTAAGGAAGGGGATGAATGAAAACTACTTTTAACTGCCCATGGGACTGTTTCCCAATTCAAAAGTCCTCCATTGGCCTACGGGGGCCCCTGCAGTATTCATGCAAATGAATCATCAGGTTGTTGCATGAACATCTATACAAAAAGGGGTATTGGTTTATCTTCAACATATTCTTATCTAGCCACGGAGACTTCGTGATGAACATGTGAAACTAGTGCGGTCAGTTCTGGAAAAACTTCGAGCTGGCGCTCAGGCTGTATGCAAGTTGTCCAAGTGTTGAATTCCACAAGGAAAACATTGACTATTTAGGTTATCACATCTCACATGATGGCATAGAATGGATCTGGGGAAAGTTTGTGCCGTTTGGAATGGGCCCTCCGCCGCACCAGGAAACACCTCAAAAAAGTTTCCTTGGGATTTTGCCTAATTTTCACGATCAATTTTATCACCTGCTTTTTGGGCGAAAAGACTGCAATGCCTAATCTCAAATCTCCTAAAAACCAAAGGGAGTGAAACCGAAGCCCTAGTAAACCCACTGGAGCTGGCCATGGGAGTGCAAGCTTGCTTTTAAAAAGCTGAACGACTGTTGGTTGCTGAACCAAGCTCAAGCACCCCGGACATGGACGGCTCCTTTTGTATCCAAGCCAATGCGAGTGACGTAGCGTCAGGGCGGTGTTACTACAAGCAAACGAGATGAAGGACTTCTGCCACCCGTGTGCATATACTTCGCCTGTAAACTAAACTGAAACGCGAAAGAAGAGATGGGCATCTGGGAAAAATAACTTTTGCAGTAACTTTTGCCAGTTAACAACCTGGAGGCATTTCTTAGAAGGGGAAACACCGCATTTGAGGTGTGGACAGATCAATAAAAATTTTTGGGGCTTTGAATATGCCTCAGAAGCTGTCTCCCAAAGCCAAGTTCAGCTGGATGCAGTACTTTAAAGCAAACTTGTCAAATTTTTCATTGAAGTACATTCCAGGGGGGAAGAACTCCCATGGGCGATGCTTTTTAGATTACATCAATATAAAGTGCTCACGCAAAAGAAGTGGTAACAGCCTATTGTCCCAACCAAAACAGTTGAGCAGCCTCCAGTAAGTTACGCAAGCGCCAGAAAAAGGAGGTTGCATTTATCAAATGATTTGACTGCAACAATTAAGAGATGCTCTAAACACGTGGTGATTGGTTCTTGCTCCTGTTTCCAAATAACCTGCATGGGTTAGAGAGTGGATCTGGCATGGGTGGGGGCCAAATTATTGAAATGTGCCAGTGAAGCTGAGAAACCAAAATAACCATGAGCAAGCTCATGACTTCTAAAGGCCGCTGGTCATTTTGGATTCATGAAAACCTTACACTTGGTTAAAAGTTTGGCAATTTTGGTGGCCTACCGTTGAAAAAGGACATTGAGACTTATGTAGCTAGTTGTCATATCTGTGGCCCTCAGTCAAATGGCCTCCTGGTAAACCAGCAGGCTTACTACAAAATGCCGGCTAGACCCAACGGTCAATGGGAAAGTTAAATCTCCATGGATTTTATAGTGGATATTAACCTTTTGAAAGTGGGGGGAATACAGTTTATTTGGATAGTAACCAATTTGTTTTTTCCAAAACAGGTACATTTTCATACTTACTGAAAATCCCACTGCAAAACGCTGGCTAAACTGGTTTTATTTTTACATATCCTACAAGTTACATGGGATTCCTGAACGCATAATCTCAGACCAGAGGTGTCCAGTTTACCTCAAACTTTTTGGGAAGGAATTCCATGAAGTTATTGTGTCCGCCCAGGGATTAAGCTCGGCCCACCCCGCACAAACGCAATGGGGCTTGTGAGAGGAACTCGGTATTGGAAACAAATATCTTCGATGTTATATAAAATTATCAGCAAGATAATTGGGCTGACCTTATTTGCCATTCGACTGAAGGTGGCATATATAATTTGATACAGTAGTAGTACTGGGTTTACGCTGTTTAAAGTGGCTTTTCGGGAACAAGACTTTTGTAACCATACCCGGTTCCACAGGAGAAACCAAGCATTCAAGTCATTTGATGAATGGATAACACAGCTCCAGCTGATTTGGCAGTTACGCCGTAAGCATTAGATGATGCCTCACCCAAAGCTTATAAAAACATTTGCAGATAAAAAGAGAACTCCAGCAAAAAACCATATCAAGTGGATGCCCAGTCTTTATCGCACCAGAATATTTTGCAGACCACACAAACAAGCTTGTACTAGTATGTTTTGGACCTTTTCTCATTGAAATGAATTGTGCAACCCTGTGGCAATCCAACCTGAAATTACCAAAAATATCTTTCAACGGATCCACGCCAGTTTTCCACATTAGTTTATTACAAACCTGAACATACCTCTGACTTGAGAACAACTCCAGGTTGATCCCCCTGGGTACCATTGCTAATTGAAGGTGAACAACATTTTGAGTTAGAATTTTGGATTCATCGAAATGAAGGGGGTCGACTCCAGTATTTGGTTGCTTGGAAACATTTTCCTCCTTCCCAAGGCTGAGTGGGTGAATGAGAAGGATGTTAGAGCTCGCTACACTTATCAAGGCTTTCGTACAAAAATTTCCCTAATAAACGCCTAACAATTAGTAATGGTTGTGTTACATGTTATATTCATCTAATTACTTCTATTTTATTTTTTTAGGCTAACATCTCTTTCTAGGAAGGCCAAAATGTAAGCCTTCACAGATTTTCTTCCTTTGCTTTGTGCATCTTTTGGCTATCATAATAATGGGGGAGGTAGGGGGGAAATGGTTATGGGAAGTGGAGCTGGAGGTGTTATAAACCAGAACTGTATAAACTGGGGGGGGTACATTTTTTATATGCTTAGGTTTTTCTATAATACGCTATGCGTAGCTGCAAACCGCTTTATCAAACTTTGTCAAGGTCAACTGGACAGAGCCTCATGCACCACCTTGGAGATGCCATATGATGAATAATACACAACTTTTAATTGGAGGAGCCAATTGAACCTATTGAGGAGTGGGAACGTTGCCATTACCCTGTATAAGTGTGATTTACGCAACGCCACTTTCTCAGATTTCAGAATTTCTTTTGTTGGCTACACTATGATTTCCAGTAAAAGATATCTTTACTCCTGATTAAGGTAGTAATAAGTATTCTTTCTTGGATTTTTGAATGGAGTACCAGCTGACAGCCAGAAATGAGAATCAGGAGCCTGTTTCCGCTGGTAGAGTGCCTCGGGCCCCACAAGCCGCCCTGACACGAAACGACATCAAAGGCTGGTCACGCCCCCTGGTCACACCCACCTCCGGCCTCCCCAAGGGTCAAATACAACCTCATCGGGCCCTCGCAATTAAATCGAGTTTGACACCCCTGGTCTAGAGAAACAAACTCCGCAGTCCAGGTTGTCTTCGGACTGTTCCACCTTCGGAAAGCAGGAACACAAATGACTTCAATCGAAGCTACCATGACCCTAAAGGGGAAATTGTTGAAGGACAGGGTGTCAAGGTTGCATGCTGTCTTGCCACAACACGCTTGCTAAATTCTATGGTACAAAATGACACACTGTGGGGTGCTTCAA
>BHFT01050447.1:0-12957 GCA_004320025.1 Laticauda laticaudata | reverse complement strand
AAGTTTTGTGCAGCTCAAAACTTTTTGAGCAGATGAAATAGCAGTAGACGGATGTTTCATGGATAGAGTGTATGAAACACGTGCGCAGTGAGTACACAATGGATGCATCGCGTTTTCCAATAGATGGCAAGCTTTTTTGTCAGTTTTACATCCTCTTTGCATCCGTTGGTTCAGTGTGACATGGTCTTAAACAATTCATTCCCTCAACACTGTCCAACTATTTAGTAAGGCTGTGTATTAATATTCTTCTTCTCATCCTTCCTATTACCTATCTCCTTTTTTACTTATGACTACAACTTTGTTGCTTGTATCTTTACAATTTGTATAATTTTTTAATCCTTGTACAATTTATGTTAATTCTATCACTAAGTGTTGTATCTTATGATTTATGATGAGTGTATTTTATGATGGCCATGATCATGATTTATCACTTATAGCTTTTATGTACAATAAGAGCTTCTGCACTGAAGACAAATTCCAAGTGTGTCCAATCACACTCGGCCAATAAAGAATTCTTTTCCATTCCATTCTATTCCATTCCATATTTTCTGTTCCATTCCGTTCCATTCCATTCCATATTTTCTATTCTATTCTATTCTTTTCTAGTCTATTCTAGTCTATTCCAAAGCACTGATCTAAAAAACTATCGGATGGGGTTCAAACATCTATACCTAAATAAAAGGACATGTTTTATAATATGAAGCTAGTGCTGTTCTTGCCAAATAATAATTACGGACATATTAAGCTGATTAAGTACCCATTTGGATTAACATTCATAAGAGTTTTATTTGCATAAACAAGGCATGTTCATCATACTAATGAGCCAAAATAAAACCCACTCCTTGGCATACTTTTCTGCACCATATCCCAATTTACATTTCATTACTATTAAAAACAAACCTCAAATACATTCTGAGAACCTGTTTACCTTCAAGCCGGTACCAATTTATTGCTATTAAGTCACATTCCTTCTTACCGAGATCTGTGTTGACATTCAAGAGTAAAATAAAATTCACTTATACTTCACCTTTATATTCTAACAATAACAATAGTCATGGTCAATAAATTTATTCCATTATATTTAATGCTGCTCACATTTTTCTGGGATTTGACGCAGCCCTCAAATTCAGGGTATCTCGTTGCTGAGATTTACAGTTTCTCTGAACGTATTGATTACATAGCCTTTCCTCGTAGCAACTAATCTTGCATAAAATTACTGATGTTCCCTTCCCCCCCCCCTTCTTCCATGTACAGTTAAGGTGTCACTTGTGTTCATGAGGAGCAATAGCAATTAAGAAAGTCCCAAAACAGATGGCTGGAAGGGACCTTGCAGCAGGAGCTGTGGTGGCACAGTGGTTACAATGCAGAATTGCAGGCTAATTCTTCTGACTGCCAACAGTTCGATCCTCACTGGCCCTAGATTTGGCTCAGCCTTCTGTCCTTCCTTCCAAGATCAGTAAAATGAGGACCCAGATTGTTGGGGGCAATATGCTGACTCTGTAAACTACTTAGAGAGGCTGTAAAGCACCATAAA
This sequence comes from Laticauda laticaudata, assembly GCA_004320025.1. Classification (NCBI taxonomy): domain Eukaryota; kingdom Metazoa; phylum Chordata; class Lepidosauria; order Squamata; family Elapidae; genus Laticauda; species Laticauda laticaudata. Next base: position 11,423 of record BHFT01050447.1, on the reverse strand, counting down.
GGTATATATATAAGTCTAAGTGCTATTGTTATACCTTTCTGGACAAATGGCTATGCAATCTCTTCCTAAAAACCTCCAGTGATGAAGCACCCAGAACTTTTGGAGGAAAGTCACTTCACTGATTAATTGTTCTGTAAGGAAATTCCTCCTTAGTTCTAGGTTGCTTCTCTTCTTGATTAATTTCCATCCATTGCTTCTTGTCCTGACTTCAGGTGCTTTGGAAAATAAGATGAACCCCTTCTTCTCTGTGACAGCCCCTTAAATATTGGAAGATTGTGATCATGTTTCCCCTGATCCTTCTCTTCACTAGACTAGCCAAGCCCAGTTCCTGCAACCATTAATCATATCTTTTAGCCTCCAGTCCCTCTTCTCTGCACTCTTTCTAGAGTCTCAACATCTTTTTTACACCATGGCAACCAAAACTGGAGGCAGTATTCCAAGTGTGGCCTTACCAAGACATTATAAAGTGGTGTTAACACTTGATGTGATATTGATTCTATCCCTCTGTTTATGCAGCCTAGAACTGTGTTGGCTTTTTTGGTTGCTTCTGCACATGCTTGGCTCATATTTAAATGGTTGTCCACTAGGACTCCAACATCCCTCTCACAATTACTACTATTGAGCAAGGTAGCACATATACTGTACCTATGCATTTTGTTTTTTTTGCCTAAGTGTAAGACCTTACTTTTCTTACCACTGAATTGAATTTTGTTTGAAAGAGTCCAGTGTTCACATCTATGAAAGTGGACCTTCTGGATTTTGAGCCTATCTTCTGAGGTGGTGCCTATTTCCCCAGCTTAGTGTCATCCTCTATTGCAATCTTTAAGCAGAAAGAGTAAAAATTATTTAAAATGCAGAGTTTCTCATCATAAGTTTCTAACGAAATTATCACCAAAGACCTTTTAAATTCAAATGAACATGTGGTAGATCAAAACATTCAACACACAGTGTAATGACTGCAAAGGCTACTATGTAGGACAAACAGACATAAGATTGGCAGAAGGCATCCATGAACAACAACCAGCAAGTCAGAAGACATGATGACAACTCTTTAATTTCACAAGCTATGGACATCATTTGAATTGGGAAATTGTGACCATCCTAGATCAAAGCAAGTGCAAAAACTCTAGGGAATTTCCAGAAGCCTGGCACTCTGACAAATTAACCATCAACAGACACATAGACATAAACAACATCTAAAGGTAAAGGTAAAGGTTCCCTTCACATATATGTGCTAGTCGTTTCCAGCTCTAGGGGGCAGTGTTCATCTCTGTTGCAAAGCCAGAGAGCCAGTGCTGTCTGAAGATGTCTCTGTGGTCATGTGACCAGCATGAACAAATGCCAAAGGTGCACGGAATGCCATTCCCTTCCCACCAAAGGGGTCTCTATTTTTCTACTTGCATTTTTTTATGTGCTTTCGAACTGCTAGGTTGGCAGAAGCTGGGACAAGTAACAGGAGCTCATACTGTTTTGCAGAGCTAGGGATTCGAACCGCTGAGTTCCCAACCTTTCTGATCGACAAGCTCAGTGTCTTAGCCACTGAGCCACTGCATCTCTCTAAGACGACATCTATGACTGTGTAAAAGACACAATTATCAAGGCAAAAATGAATAAAGAGACTGAAGCACTTCCACACTCCCCCCAAGCAATCAATACCCAGATCAGCATAGATCAACTTCAAGGTTAACAGCAGACCAACAATCAAGTAAATCATACCCCAATCAAGAAATGGCCAAAGAAGCAGAATATCACAATATAAACTGACAGCAAACTGCACTCCTTACTAGCACTGATGATGTTACCTCGTGGGGTAATGAAACATCTGCAAAAAAACCAGCTAAGCTCAGAGAACGCCAAGGATCCCTCAAAAATATTATGTTGGATACATTGGGTTCCTGTATCTAAACATGCTTCATGTGACTATTGCTCTCAATAGATGTATGTATGTGTTGACCCAGGGTGGGATACAAAAGCAACAAAGTCACAAAAATAGATAAAGTCCCAGTTGTGAAAAGGAAGAAATTCCATTCAAACTCAAAATATATATAAATTATAAATAGAAAAAAAAAAAAACACAAACCACACTGAAGAATTAATGAGACAAGGCAAGATGAGGACTTGAAGAAGTCCACAGATATCAAAATGCACACACTGGGAACGATGCCAGAACTCAGATAAGAACGGACAGACTAGAATATTCACACTTTGCTTCCAGCACTTTGCCATGCGCAGTTTGTCCTTTTAAACAGTCTTCCCAGATACAGCCCATGAAGGGGATCAGGGCCCTTTCCTCTCCCATAGACCACACCATTCACATTTCTCCCTTATCTATTCCCCCCTGCATGCCCTAGGATGAAGAGGGAATGCACCTGAGTCTTCTTCTGAATGCCCAGCCAACAAGTGCCCTTCCCAACCTTCTCCATAATCTCCATAGCCACACTCCCACTCCCTGTCAGCTGTTCCTCCTCTCTCTTGGAATCAGATTCTAACAGGGGCATAACAGTATGTATGTATGTATATATCATTCTCTCCAGTAATATTCTTGCGCACCGACAGCTTTGGGATGCCAAGGCGATTATCTGAGGCAATGGAGGAATGCACTGCTTTCCCCACTCCCTTTCTGCTGGCAACTAAAAAGACCAAAGGAGTATTTTTTAGTTGACAGTATGTATGTATGCAGCTCACAACAATTATCTTAATGCCACACAATTAGTTGATACAATACAAATAGGGGTATTTGCTCTGAAAGATAAGCTACCTTTTTTCTTAAAACCTACTATTTATTTCACATATTGGCTTCACAAGAGGCAGCAGAAGAACCTCAAGTTGGAATAGAATTCCTTCAAGGTTATTTGAGACAACAGTACAATTAATTGTAATGTGAAACCTAGACATGAATCTGTACTTTCCCTGAGACCACATATGCACATTGCTGAGGTAAGTAATGCAAAACTATTATTTTATTTCAAGTATTACTGGGTTAGCAGTTCCTTTTTCTAAATGTATGAGAGTTCGGGGTTTTCTTTTGGTTTTTTGTTTTTACAAATCAATGCCAAAAAATAATCTCCCAACTGGTCTTAAGGAAAAGAGTATAAATAGACTCTCAGAAACACATTGTGCCCTTACCTGTTGTGCACAACGAATAAGCAGATATATTTTCTTTTAATTCCAGAGCTTAAAACCACCAGCTCCATAAAACATCCTTTGCTCATAACATTCATAAACTCCAGCGTATGTACATCCCCAGATACTTCCATCCCATATATATGAAAATGCAATTTACTGTATGTCAAAGAAGAAAAAAAATGTAGTTTTCAAATGCACAACAGGTGCTAGTTAAATGATCAGATGCCATTTGTAATCTGGTCTCTTACTCTCATTTGCAGCGTGATAAATTGCGTTTTAGCAGAGTACAGCAATCTAAGGGGTCTTGACATGTTTTTTTATTGATTTGCATAGGTTATATGTATGTATTCCTGTTTGTAGGCAAATAGCACCAGGAGTAAATTCAAGTCGCTGTGCCTCTTGTTTCAAGAAAATTGTAGCCATCACAGGGGAGCTAAGATGCAGTGAGGCTGGGTAAAAGAGACATACAGAGCCCGTTGGAATCTTAGACCTTCTATTAAGATTTATAGGCTGTAGGATTCTTTGGGGCTTCAACATTATTCTTAGTAAACCCTTTCTGTCTTTAGTTGTTTATAAAAACTGGCAGCTTTAGCCAAGACAAAAGCTGATGGTATAGAAAGCACAATTTAACATAATAGTCTCCCAAATACCCTGCGAGGATGCTGAAGAAGGGAGGGGGAAATCCCCAGAATGTGTGTATAAATCAAAACCCCGTAACTACCAGGTGCGACGTATATTTTCCAAGGTATGAAGGCCAGGAACTCCAAGACCCCTTGGAGGAAGGCTTCTCAACAGGGGGTCCTGCACAATACCAGGTGAGACAAGTGCCACCAATTGAAAACACAGGCTCCTGTTTTTGAAACAAGGAAGGATGAAGAGGAAAAAAAATGCAGAAGAACAACAAGGGGAAATGGGGAGGAGGAGATGGAGGAGGAGGAGGAGGAGGAAGAGAGGGAGATGAAGGAGAAGGAGAGGGACAGGGAGGAAAAGGAGGAGAAGGAGATGGAGGAAGGAGGAAAGGGAGGAAAAGGAGAGGGAGAGGGAAGAAAAGGAGAAGAGGGAGAGGGAGGGGAAGAAGAAGGAAAAGGAGTGGGAGAAGGAGAGGGAGGAAAAGGAGAAAGAGAGGAAGGGGGAGGAGAAGGAGTGGGAGAGGGAGAGGGAGGAGAAGGAGAGGGAGGAGAAAGAGAAGGAGAAAGTGAGGAAGTAGAAGACAGGGAGGGAAAAAAGGAGAGGAAAGGGAGGAAAAAGAGAAGAGAAGGGAGAGGGAGGTGAAGAAGAAGGAGGAGTGGGAGAGGGAGAAGGAGAGGGAGGGGAGGGGGAGGGGAAGGAGGCGTGGTAGAAGGAGAGGGAGAAGGAGAAGGAGAGGGAGAAAGAGAAGGAGAGGAAGAAGTATTATTATCATCATTCTATTACTCTCTGGGCCTCTCAATAGCTAGGTTACTTTTAACCTCCTGAGTGTAATTCAGGTGTGTCCCAAAATCATGTGATTCCCCTTTGGTAACCTTCTGACCAGCAAAATCCATGGAGAAGCCAGATTCACAAAACAACTGGGTTACCCACTTATCGAGTGCAGTGATTCACTGAACAACAGTGGCAAGAAATGGTCGTCAAGTGGGGCAAGACTCCCTTTCCAAATGTCTCCCTTGATGACATAAATTTTGGGCTCTGTGGTGGTCATAAGTCAGGACAGCCGATCACCTCTGTCTGGGGATTGTCATAAATAGGACATGCCAGTTGCCATACACCTGAATTTTAATTACATGGCCATGGGGACAGCATATGTTTGAGGACCAAGTCATACGTTACTTTTTTTTTCCAGAGTCATAAGTCAAAAAGTACCTGCAATCTGGAAAACACAGAAGGTCTTTCAGTGTTTTTTTTAATCATTCTTGCTTAGAGGGAGAAACAATAATGTCTTCTGTGCAGCCCATGTGCACTGGGAAAAACAGAGATGATGGATTGTACTCTCCAATGCTACCACCTTTGCAATAAAAAAGATTTGATTCACTACCACCTTCCTTCCTTCCTTCCTTCCTTCCTTCCTTCTTTCCTTCCTTCCTTCCTTCCTTCCTTCTCTTCTTCTTCCCTCCTTTCAAGTAAAACATCAAGCTGGTTTGTTTAGTTTTATGCAACTTTCTGTTTTATCTAATCTGAACATTGCAACATTTAATACAGCCGGTTAGGTTTGGCCTTGTGGTTGATATAACATGTCCATCGTTGATCAAAGCAACTTTTTGGGTTGAATATTCCCTGTTTGCTTTTTTTTTTGCAAGCAAAGTCAGGAAAATGTCAGGTCCTTCCTGGATATTCCATTGGCAGGTAGTCCTCAATTTGCCACTGTAATTATTAATAAGCCCACAATTTTGATAAGCAAGCTATGACTGTCATATCGTAGGTCCCTTTCAGAACATAATAAGTCACTTAAAGACTTGAGATTCTGTTTCTAATTGTGGTTGTGGGAAGAAATATACACTTGGTTAAGTTCCAAGTGGGGAGAAAGACACTGGAAACATGGAAACGTGGGCAGATGCCGGTTCTGACCAGTTCCACTGAGCCAGTTGTTCCAACCATCAGCTGTCCCCCCATACCCACCGTATCCTGCCCCATATTTCCTTCTTTCTGGTTCAACTGATTCATGCAGCACAGTTGATTGCCAGGCCTCAGCTGTTCTACTTTACCAGGGTTGCCTTAAAAGGTAAGCAATTGAGCTTCAAATTGCTGTATTTTGAACGCTGCATGCACGTTAGTTGTGTGCGTGCAAAGCGCACGCTCACAGAACCGTTTCTTAAATTGGTTATAGCCCACTACTAGCATGGAGGCTGATTGGAAAGATGGTTTAGTGGTGAAGCAAAACCACCAAACATATGTGATTCTGGGTAGCTGATCACATGGAGTGGTCCAATCCCTCTCTTGGGATTGGAACTTGAGCTTCCTGTTCCTGTGGCAAGGGCATGTATTCTATTGGCTGCTGTGAGACTCCCATGGGGCTATGTGCAAATCCTAGGAGTTTGTCTGAGATAAGTTTGGTTGGACCTTGCTGGGTGATGCCATGTCCCCAGGTGAATTTGTAGTGCAGTGAGCCCTGCTGCTAGATAATCCGATAAGGTTCATGTTTTAATCGCATCACCCTGGAGCAGAAGGTCTTTTGTTTTGTAGATAGGCTGGCCCAGTCCTTCTCAATGGGCACCAAATAACTGCTGGTGACAGAGAGCTGAAGCTCTGAGTTTCTGTCTCCCTTAAGATTTCTATTTCTCTTTTAGGAGAAATATAATATTCTGCCTTTTTAATATTTCCTACAATATTTCATTCTTCTAGGAGAGGGGTGGGTGCTAACCAATGGTGGGATTCAATTTTTTTACTACCAGTTCTGTGGGCATGGTTTGGTGGCATGGATTGGTGGGTGTGGCAGGGGAAGGATACTGCAAAATTCCTATTCCCTCCCCACCCCACTAACCTGCTTTCCAGCTCCGTTCTCCTGTGCAGGGCAACCAAAGAAGACCCAGCCGATCAGCTGGGACTCAATGGGAGGCAGAGAAGAGATGGGGGCAGAGCTAGTCAGAGGTAGCATTTTCCAGTTCTCTGAACTACTCAAAATTTCCATTACTGGTTATCCAGAACTGGTCAGAATCTGCTGAATACCACTTCTGGTGCTAACTTTCTACATGATCATTAAGACTACCTTTGCACAAATATATACAGAAATTTGATCAGAGGGCCACATGCAACCCCTTCCAGAGTCCTAGATATTTTTCCCCAGGGTGGGGATTTATCAACAGGACTTTCGAAACTAGAAAGGAAGGTCTTGAAACTCCCTTTCCAAACCGTGTTTTGTTCCATCAACTTTTGAAGTTTGACCCTAGGCTTGCTATACAAAGCCAAGCGTGATCTTTGAGTTGATCCAAATTGTGCCCTTGTAACACAAGCCAAGCAAACCTTTTAGGGAGTAAGTGCCAAATTTGGAGGAGGGTGCACCATTCATTAAAGGATATGCATATGAATATGTTTAGGTCCTCTGAAAGCAAGTGAGTGTTTTTGCAGCTAAATTTCTTCCAATAAATACATGCAATGGAAACAAAAGATGTTCCAAGTGAGGAATTAAAAAGGAATTCTTTCAGTTTGGATGTTGTGTCCTTAAGCATCATATATCAGATACTAGAATTATATCGTTCTATATATGCCTGTTCTATTTTTAAAGTTGTTTGGGTGAGGGATCATTTCTAAGGAATTCATTGCAGCTCCTGGATACCTCAGAACGCTTTTTTCCCCGTTAGCCTAATGTAGGTAGCCATCCTCTACTCTAGACATTAGTGTTAATCAACCAGCAAAGGAACTTTTCCCCTCTGATTCCCAGAATTGCAGACCTTTCTCCTACATTAAATCAGAAGGGAACATATTCTAGTTAAAAATGCAGATATTACCATGACTGAAAACTCAAGATTTTTGTTTCATGATTTGGGTAGCTATTGTTCATTACCCTATAGTTCCAAATCTTTGTTTTTAAGAGAGCAATTCTGTTCCATACTAACATATTCCAAATAGGCTATTCCTATTGGACAAGAATACCCAACGCTGATTGGTTACTTTTCTCGATGCTGATTGGCCAATAATAGCAAACCTATGATTGGCCAATTCAAGCGGCAGGACAAACAAGTAGCCATCATTGGACACTAGCCATGAGCAGCTTCTCTATATAAAGAGCTGCCGCGGCTCCTGGTTAAGATGGACTTTCTGCATAAATAAATAAAAAGAGCTGAAGTTAGGCTGGTCTCCAAGTCTCATTCTTCCGCGAACACAACACTGGTGACGAGGGTGGGATTCTGAGAGAGGAGACCAGTCGGGCACGTGGCATAGATAACTGAGCAGACAAAATGACTGGAACCAACTCTCCACCCGCACCATTCAACCCACAACAGAGGACTGGGAATTCTACATCGATAGATTCCTCATATTCCTGGAGAGTAATGATCTACAAGGAATCTCGGACAACCGAAAAGAGCTGTGTTCCTGACGCACTGTGGGCCCACAGTGTTCAAGATGGCCAAGGCACTAGCGAAACCAGACAATGTAAAGCAGATGGCCTGGCCAGTTCTAGAGAAGCTGCTGAAGGCTCACTACACACCGACCATCTCCAGCCTCATCAGCAGACACGAGTTTTACAAACGAGACCAGAGAGAAGGTGAGAGCATTGCAGATTTTGTAGCAGCTCTCAGGGACTTGGGAGCATGCGGAATTCTAAAACATGGACGAAGACTATGAGGGAATAAGAAAATTAATAAATGGGACAGAAAACTAACTATACAGGATTAGATAGATTACACCAAAATATAAACGACGAAATACCGAAATCATCCACAAATGTTCATTTTTATGCAAGTTATTACTGACACTTCGAGGGAATACTAGTCCTAAATGCAGTAGCAATCTCTAACACCACACATTAGTGAAGGTACCGTGTGAGATAACAAAATAACAGGCCATGGTCTATAACTAGAAACAGACAAGGGCGAACCTGCGGAGACACTTGAACCAGTACGGTCCGAACGCTAGAACCACCACCGAACCATACCGAACACAATGAAAACAACACACACCAACCAGCAACACCACAAGCATTACCACAAAAATATACCAGACAACCAGAAGGGGGAGAACCCCTTAAATAAAAATGGGGGGAACCTCCAGTAGAATAAGAAAACCTCTGTAGAAAAGAAACCACAAAAACCACAAACATATACAATAAGAACATCAACAAATAAATGCAAGTAAACAATGGATTACCCACAGAAGGTCCTCTTCAGCGAAAGCAGGAGCAAAGAAGACTAGTGAAAATGCCTTGTTCGAATGAGCAGCCAAGCTGATCCTAACAGCCTGAGTAGGCGCTGACCGTTTGCTCACGATCGCCTGGCGAGCGGCAATGGCTGACTCTACCTTTCCAGGAGTTGACAGAGAAGGACAGGAGAACAGCGATCCCATCCGAACTCCGCTGAAGACGACGACACAACTAAATGCGAAGGTCAGCTAAGGCAACTAGAAGCCCCGCTACTTATGTGACTACATACGGTAGGACCGAACTAAAGAGGGGAGGGTGTTCCATATTAACATACTCCAATAGAAGGCTATTCCTATAATTTGTGACAAGAATACCCGACGCTGATTGGGTATACTTTTCTTGACGGCTGTTATTGGCCAATAATAGTAAGCAGATGATTGGCATTCCAAGTGGCAGGAAAACAAGTAGCCATCATTGGACACTAGCCGCGAGCAGCTTCTCTATATAAAGAGCTGCCGTGGCTCCTGGTTAAGATGGACTTTCTGCACTAAATAAAAATAGCTGAAGTTACGTTGGTCTCCGAGTCTCATTCTTCCACGAACACAACAAATTCTATACATTTGTATGAATTTTCCTAGTTTGATTTGTGTTATAAGATGCCATGTAAATATATATGCAGGAAGGGAGGGAAGAAGGAAGGATGGAAGGAAGGAAGGGGAAAAAGAAGAGGGAAGGAGGAGAGTTGACAAAGGAAAGGGAAGGAAGGAAAGAGGGAGGAAAAAAGAAGAGGGAAAGCAGGAGGGTTGAAGAAAGAAAGGAAAGGAAGGGAGGGAAGGAAGGGGAAAAGAAGAGGGAAGGAGCGATGGTTGAAAAAGGAAAAGAAAGGAAAGGGAAGGAAAGGGAAGGGAAGGAAAGGAAAGGAGGGAAGGAAGGGGAAAAGAAGAGGGAACGAGGGATGGTTGAAAAAGGAAAAGAAAGGAAAGGGAAGAGAAGAAAAGGAAAGGAAAGGAAAGGAAAGGAAAAAGGGATGGAGGAAAAGGAAGGTAGGTTAGAAGAAACACAGGAACTATACAGTAACTAACCAAAGTTGCTTTCCATTTAGATGCAAATTTGATGATTCCCACTTTTCTGAATAAAATAGTGCACATTTTGGCATTTTCATGCATCTCCTCCCCTCCCCTCCAATTGAAAACCATATACCTCAGACAGCGCATGCTCTTTCTCTGTGGCTTATTAAATAAAAGAAAGGATCACCTTCAACTATATTAATGATGGACTAGTGGATGAAGGATGCCTGCAAAAATTCGCAACATCTGTTTGCTCCAGTCTCTCCCCAGCATGCTGCACCTATTTCTCATGCTTAATGATGCTCATCCACTCTGCAAGTTTTACGAACAAATGTGTGTTTAGCCACATTCATCATTCTGAATGAGTGTTCTTGATGAAGCATCCACTGGCCTGTTTCGCTCTTTCTGCTACACTTTAACAAATGACAACAGGGCTACTTATTTTTCATTTTGTTTGAAAAAAGAAGAAGAAGAAGGCCAAGTGAAAGATAGGCCCAGCATTTATTTAAAAAAAAAGAAAAAGAAAAACTTCTGTTGTAACTTTAGGTGGGTAAGCGAGAAACAGAAAGAAAGAAAGAAAGAAAGAAAGAAAGAAAGAAAGAAAGAAAGAAAGAAAGAAAGAAAGAAAGAAAGAAAGAAAGAAAGNAAGAAAGAAAGAAAGAAAGAAAGAAAGAAAGAAAGAAAGAAAGAAAGAAAGAAAGAAAGAAAGAAAGAAAATGCTACCTAGCACTTTAACTGCACAGATTCAGCCCTATGAATCTAACTTAAGAAATATTTAAAGATTTCTTCCTGGATGTGATGTCCGGGGGCGTGGAGCAAAGGCAACACAGTCAAATAAGCAATAGGACTCCCTTTATTATATCCAAGTTTGCCACTAATGTCCAGGTTACCTTCGGCTGGAGAAAACCTCTCCCAGGAACAGCTTTTAACTGTAGAAATCTCAGTTCAAAACAAGGTACATACAAACTATAACTTAAAGGCTAGGTCACACTGGCCAATGAATGCAAAACGTATGTAAAAAGGACACAGCGGACGAGCAAACTTTCCATCTGTTGTTATCCGCTCTCAAAAGTGCCCCAAATTTGCATAAACAGAGCGGACAACAAAGGAAAGGAATGGATGTGGGGAGGATGTAGCGGGGATGTAAAGCGGATGTTCGTAGGAAGCCTAGAGGATGAAAGTGGATGGAAGCAGATGATACATCTGCAGGGCTTCCGGGGGAGAACAGCGAAGCGGACGCATAGCGGAAGGAGCGGATGCGTAGCGGATGCGTAGCAGATGACGCAGATGCATCACGGACACCTATAGGATGCATAGCAGATGCGTAGCAGATGCAAAGTGTTCACTGCACATGCGGGGAGGATGAATTGCATAAGCTCTGCAGATATAAAAGGATGCAGCTCGCAAGCAGTCACCATTCAGAGGAAAGATCTGCTGCCAGAGACATCTTGAGAGAACAC